>JAVJIF010015984.1:0-98555 GCA_038442645.1 Agave tequilana | reverse complement strand
CGTCACCTTCTTCTGCTCTGGTCGGAGCTTTAACACTTCCGCGTTAATCAGAGCTTGAAGGATGTCCTTGAAGACGTAGCAGCTTTTGGTAGGGTGCCCCAGCATCCTGTGGTACAAGCAATAGGGGGATTGTCGGTCCTTACCGACTTCCTCGGGGCGCCTAGCTTCAGGGAGCTTCAGTCGGTTGCTCTGTTGAGTAGTTTAAAGAGCGAATCGACATGTTCATCCTTGAAGGAATACTGCTTGTTGGCCCGTGGTTGGCTTGAAGAGCCACCTCCCTTGACCAGTTGAGGTTTGACAGGGGACTTGGTCTCCGCGCCAAGTTATCCTTCCTTTTGGCTTGGAGGATGTGTCTGGCGCACGCCTTGTTGACCTCTCCGGCTGGGCTTACTTCCTCCGCTCTGAAGCGGGCGACAATCTCCTCAGCTGTTCACTTGTTGGACCAGCTGCTTCCAGGTGCGGCTTTCAGCAACTCCTATTTGAGCAAGGAGTGAGGTTTAGAGATTGTGGCGGCATGTTTCCACCAGAGTGACCTGGGTCATGCCGCTTGGACACCGGAGTGCCACGTTCCGAAATCTTTCCACGAAAGATTTGACGGACTCTCCCTTTCGCTGTTTAATAGCCAAAAGGGTGGGCATCGTGACTTCCGAGTCATCCTCGAAGAAGCGTGTTAAGAAAAGCTTCTCCAAATCGCCCAGTTTTGATAGAACTTCTGGGAGCTTCATGAACCATTCAAAGGCCAGCCCTTTTAGGGTGCCGATGAACAGACGAGCCAGGATAGCATCGTTATCTACTACATTCCCGGTTGGGATTTAAAGTAGTAGATGTGTTGGTTGGGTGACCCTTTCCCATCGAATGCTTGAAGGGTTGGAGCCTTGAACTTGGACGGGTATGGAACCAAGTCCCATTCAGCAGGATAGGGTCGGACCACTCCAGCTTCTTGGAGGCTTTTACGGTTGGTAAGGACCTCGAGGCGTTGCTCCAATTGACTCATCTTTTAGCATGAGCCTTTCCTGGTCTTGGTCGCCCTTTACTTGCGACGAGGATTTGGACGAAATAGAAGTAGATCGCTGCTCTCCTCAGAAGGTTCGGAAGATGAGCTTTCTCCCTTTCTCCCTTTGCCCTTCGTCTTTTTAGGAGGAGATTTCCTCCGTCTCTCGAGCAACTGTGCAAGCATCTGCTTGAGGGAGTCGATAGATTCCTGCTGAGAAAGAATCATATCCATTTGTGTCTTCGGATTTGTTCTAAACGTCTAGCCGTTTCCTCAGGAGTGCCTGTCATGTAGGCGGAGGCCTCCTTCTCAACGGAAGAGTTGAAGCCCGTGATTCCGCTACGGCGGAGTGAGAATCATTCCACTTTAATGCCATGGCTAAGGCATTATAAATCAATCGGGGGAATGGCCCCAGTCCGGGTGCGAGTGTGTTGATACACTCCTTCCGGTTCAGAGTCAGACTCATCCGAGCTGACTGCAGGTTATTTTCCCTTGCTCCTGCTCGTCATATTGCAGTGAGCTCCGGGACTCAATGTCAGAGAAGGTTTTCCTTCTGTGGGAGCGCCTTCTTTTGGCTGACGGGGGAATCAGGGTCAGCTGTCTAACTAAAGACTGCTGGTTCACCTGATCCGCAACGGCACTCAGAAAGCATATGGATGAGCCGTTGGCAGCAACATGATGAAGTGACCTGATTGGCACTTCTTTCTTCGTTAAGTAATCCCTCAGATCCATGGGAGGGGGGATCGAAGAAAGTAACCTCGCAACGTCGAAGACGGGAGGTCCATATGCTGTACAGCATGGCGCGGGCTTCAGGGACGCGATTTCGCGCCGCGGCTGTAAGACGCGCGTCTGGCGTCTCTGTTGGGACGAGACGCGATCGCCGCGCTGCCGCTCGGTGCGTCGGGGCAGAGACGTTTGAGAAGAGGATGGGCTGTTGAGCCCCACGCCTATGGGCGCGTGCCTTTCGCGCTTGACGAGGCGCAGAGGCTTCACCTGGCGTTTGGTGAGTTGGTCTTCAGAGAAACTAGCTTGAGGAGTCTCGCGTTTGGGCTGCCAAACGCGGATTCACGTGCTGGACGTGGAGCGGGCAAGGCGCCAGATTGTACGTCGCGTCCAGCTCAGTCGGACAACCAGAGGTTCCAACTTGTAGCTGACGCGCACGTCTCCTCTGTCGACGCTCAGCGTTTCGGTTACGTCGTGGAGGTGGAGAGTGACCAACGACGACCTGATGCTGAACACCAGAGATTTTGACCACGCGGGTCTCCTGAGAGACGCTGACGCGGGTGTTCCGTGCTGCGCGGTTGGTCGCAGCGGCAGTTGTGCCTGAGATCACGCGGGCTTCTGAGAGGCGTTGGCGCGTGTATCTTGCTTGGCACAGTTGGCAGCAGCAGCGCCTGAGAGAGCTTCAGATCGGGCTTCGGGGGCATTCCCCGTCGAGACCCTGTGGCAGACGCGGGTCCTGGGGCTCTTGGAGCGGAAGAGAGAAACTCTTCGTACTTTACCTGATCGAACTCGACAACGAGCGATTCGACCATCTTTTCCCTCACGAAGGACGTCATCTTGCGCCACGATTTGCTCATCAGTGACAAATGAATTCCAGCGGAGTCGCCATCTCTTGTTTGTAGAGGAAAAATCTCGCGTAAAGTTTCCTTGAATCAATTGAAAGTTTACAACGGATTAATACTCGATTACAAGGAGGGAGGATGTTGAGTCTGAATCCTCCTTGTTAGTGCTGGGTTCTTCAAGTGGCGGTGGAGAGTGAATCTTGTTCTCCGTTGACCGGATGACCGTCGGAATCGTCAGGGATCTTCTCTTTGGGTGGTAGAAGAGTAACACAGCTCTGTCTACCAAAATTCTCCAAGAGAAGGTAGGCAAAGGGCAACTTGTACGTAGCAAGCTTGCTGAAGAGTTTAGCTCTCTCCCTGCTCTCTCTGTCTGCCTGTTGTCGTCCCTTCTTTCTGTGTCTGTCTGTGTGTCCTTCCTCATAGCGGCAGGGCTATTTATAGAGGTTCCAGGGTGATCGTTGCCCCCTAAAAATGCTCCACAATGAGGGGCTGACTCCCCGCTATGTGGGCGGCGACTGGCCCCATAACCAGGGCGGTTATAACCGAGACGTGGGCTTGGACCCTCGCGCCTTGGGGTTGAGACGCGGGTGTTGAGCCCACGCGCCTTGGGGTTGAGACGCGGGTGTCGAGCCCACGCGCCTTGAGGTTGAGACGCGGGTGTCGAGCCCACGCGCCTTGATGCTGAGACGCGGGTGTCGAGCCCACGCGCCTTGATGCTGAGACGCGGGTGTCGAGCCCACGCGCCTTGATAGTGAGACGCGGGTGTCGAGCCCACGCGCCTTGATGCTGAGACGCGGGTGTCGAGCCCACGCGCCTTGATAGTGAGACGCGGGTGTCGAGCCCACGCGCCTTGATGCTGAGACGCGGGTGTCGAGCCCACGCGCTTGATGCTGAGACGCGGATGGTCATCATTAGCCCTGCGTGTAGAACTTGAAACTCTGCTTTTTAATGGCTTGTCTTCTAGTGATTTTTAGACAGCCTACACCCCCCATGAAGAAATCTTATATGATGTAACTAAACCTAACAACTCTTTATTGTAATTCAACCTCATCAACTATTATTGCAAGGTGTTGCTCTTGTATTTTTCTGACGTTATCTGGGCATTTGGAGCTTGGTGGACACAGGTACTCTCTTCTGTAGGGTGTGACTCAGGTACTCTCTTCTGTAGAGTGTGAAAGTGAAGTGGATGCAATAGACTGCTCATGATCAATACAACAACACTCACATTCATGCAAATTGCTCAACTTTGGCAGGTGGCCCAGTTAAGAGTTTCTTCACTGGAGAACTTATTGTGCCGCTCCGACAACAACCCCACAGAGGAACCCTAAATCTCGAAAGCACAGAAGAACAGTACCACAACCAACAAAACAAAACAATCCAGAGAAAGAGCACAAAGACACAGATTTAACGAGGTTCGGCCTTGTTGCCTACGTCCTCGGGGCAAGAAAGGGGGAGGGTTTTATTGATTTCAGCAAATCAATACACTTACAACAATGAGGATCGGGAGAGTTCTGCCTCTGCTCTACTCTCCTCCACAATTGCACTCAAACCCTATGATACAAATGTTGGCCCAAAGGTTCATCACTCTAGTTTTGATGATGATCAACTCATGTAGTTATGTTACTAATGATCTTGTGTTTAATTAGTGACAGATTTATGATCAAGATCTTAGTAGGTGCATAGCTTCAACAAAGAATTTGAAGTCAAGTTTTAGAGTTAGCACGGTATTTGGACCAAGTCAAGAAGATGTGAAGGCTTCAAGTGAATACTTCAAGAAGATGAAGACTTGTGTCTAGGTATAAGATTTTTGTTTTAGTTAAAATGTAAAGGATAGAGTAGTTGGTGGATTGCTCAAGTACATATACACACACACTCTTGATAGTTTTGTTTTTACAAAAGATTTTTACTTTGGAAAAATACTTTTTGTTTTGGAATTTCTTATATGCATGCTTTTATCCAAAACCAAGTTTAGAGCTTAATGTCAAAAACATAGATATCTTATTTGTGTAGTGGATCATATCCATATACACTATGCTTTAATGAATTCAAAATATCTTATTTTGTGTATCATGAAGAAATTTGGAAAACAAGTTTTAGAAAAATACTAGTTTTCATTTGAGCCAAATTTTTCAAGTTACAAAAATAGTTCAAAACATTTATAACATGCCTTGATTTTGTGCAAGCATGTTTGTTTATCAAAGTATATTGGTTAAAACAATTTTTGTAGATTTTTTCAGTATTTTATGGGATTTTATTTAAATCAAAAAGACCAAGTTTTAATCCCTAGATTTTCTGTTCCAGGCTTCAGCCAGTCGACTAGTCGACCGACCAAGTCGACTAGGGCTGAAGTCGGTCGACCGACTCGGTCGACCGACGTGCACAGACGTGCACGCCAGCTCTGCAGGATGGCCGGCCGACCGACCCGGTCGACCGTCCAGAGAGCTCTACTCTCTGGAAAGGCCCTGGCCGACCGAACGGTCGACCGGACAGAGAGATTGCTCTCTGTATCCTGGCTCGGTCGACCGGCCGGTCGACCGATGGCTCAAACGGTCTGAAATATGACCGTTGGCCGGTCGGCCGGCACGTCGACCGACAGGCCTGACAGAAACCCCAACGGCTAGTTTTTTCTGAGCCTATAAATTTGGGAGTTTGGCCATTGTTTTCACCAAGATTTTTAGTGGACTTTGAGCCAGTTTTTCCCACTTCATTAAAAGAGTTTTCTCCACTAAATTGAGAGCTAATACTTCCAATCAAAAGGGGAGTTTTTATTAAGAGTGTTTTAAAGAGATTCTTTGAGTTTTCCTCCACCATCTCTTTCCTTATTTTCTCACACAAACACTTGAGCTATCCATTGCTATATCTATCTATAGGAGTTTGTTGTGAGAGGATTTTAAGTGATCAAGAGTTGTGATCACCAAAGTTCTACTTTGTTCCTTTGAGAAGGCGGACGGTTGTGTTCGCATTGTTCGGGTCCTAGTGTGGACTCGGTGTTTCGGGTTCGGGTGCGAACTCTTTGTTGAGGTGCGGCCTCGGCGAGCTTGTGGGGCTTGCGGTGTGTACGGACTAGGGAGTCCGAGAGCTTGTAGGTGTTGCGGCACCGGTTGATCCATTGGGATCAATTATAGTGGAAATCCTTCGTGTGTCGAAGGCGGGGATGTAGAGCAAGTGTGCTCGAACCTCGAAAACAAATCCCTTGTGTTTGCGATTGCTCTCTCTCTCTCTCTTGTCTCTTGTTTATATCTTGCATGCTATTATTGTGTTAATCTTTATATGCTTGATATACTTGTGAGCTCATATGATACTTGCTTGGATTTGTTTGCTAACACTTGTATTCAACCAAGAGAGCCAACGGGCACCTCAACCCTTATCAAGGGGAATCTAGAGGAGTTTGTCCAGAGCCCTTCACGGAGAATTCGGCAACACTCTTTTGTTATACGTGGTGTTTAGTTTAAATAGTTTGTTTAGGTCATATAGTTTTTACTTCCGCATTATTTGGCATTAAGTGATCATTAGATTAGCCATCACCTATTCACCCCCCTCTAGGTGAACGTACAACAAACCCTAGAAAATCCAACACAGCCTTTAAATAGGGTTCAAATAACCCTTTCCGAAACAGGCAGACCCGACTGTCGGTCGACCGGCCGGTCGACCGACCCTATGCACCGGTCGACCGTTCCCACCGAGAGTTGGGTTACTTCAGTCGGTCGACCGCCCGGTCGACCGATCTCATCCTGCGGTCGACCGCTACGCTGTGCATGTCAGCGTGCACATCGGTCGACCGGACTGGTCGACCGAGCCACTGCTTTTGCCGACGGTCGACCGGGCCGGTCGACCGTTACCCTGTTCTGCTGCTGCTGAATTCTGGATTTCCTTCTTCTCTTCGTCGACTCTTCGACGACTTCTTCCCCCAACAATTCTCCACCTCGGTGAAGATTTTTTCAAAATCTGAGCTGATCTATAACGTACCCCAGTCTATCACCTGGCGAAATCGACACACGATCTCGGCGAAATCGACACACGATCTCAGCTTGCGCGCACCGGACGAAATCGACACACGATCTCGGCGAAATCGACACACGATCTCGGCTTGGAATCTGTACCTCAGCTATCCACTGGAAAGCACCGCACATGCCTTCCTGCACTTCACCTTAGGAGAACTTCCATACATGCCGATCACCATACCGTGGCTCCTCTCCGCAACTTCCCGACCTCACGAAGACTCCTGACGAGCCAACACTGACTCTCCAACTGACTAGCTCTATCTAGTCTACCTGTCTTCCACTGACGGTCCAACCAAGTCTACGTAGAGCACACCAAACATCATCGGCTTCAACTGGATGCACACCACTCCTTATGCAAGCTCATCATCTTCTCACCGGAGATCAATCTGTTCATCGAGATCACAACACCTCACCCCTACGTAAGATCCAACTGGCCACAATACTTCACCTCTACGTGAAGCCTCTCCACCTCTACGTGAAGTTCCATCGGCCACAACTCTTCACCTCTACGTGAAGATCCAAACAACTTCTCAAGAACCCAAATAGCTTCATAAGAGTTGCATCACCAAATGACTGCGCCTTTACGGCTGCCTACGTACCTTTGCCAAAAGGATCAAGCCAACCATAGTTCATTGAGATGAGCTTCTCAAGCACTGGTACCTGTATCTGCAGCAGCGAACCTGTCAGAGTGAGTCATATGAACCTCTTCCGACCATCATGGAGAACAACGGCCTCAACTTGAGCTTGTCGAGATCACAAGCTTGAGATTCATGCTTCTTTCCCCACAAGCGTGGTTTCACCTTGGTTCCAATAACTGCAAACAACTCGACATCCTCAGCAATGTCTTCATCCTGTTCAGCATCAACCTTGGTTTCATGATCTCCACCCGGTGTCACATCCGGTGAAGTCTTCTTTAATGCCGAACCAACTGGAGATGATGGAGTAGCATCAACCTCCACCCGCTGCGATACTTCCTTGGTCTCCGTCCTCTCCACCTGCTGAGAGACGGTGGACTTCAACACTGAAGTCTCTCCAAAATGTGACATGCCTGCTCATACGATCTTCTTGTCTTCGGGGTCCTACAACCTATAGGTCCTCTTGACACCCAAATACACAAATCTCTTTGCTCGTGGATTCACCTTGCCATTCTTGGCACTAAGTAGGTCGGACTTCCAAATTCCCGCAGCAAACAATGATCTTGAGCAGCTTTCCCAGACCAAATTTTCAATGGAGCTTTACCTCCTATCGCAGTCGATCTATTCATGAGATGGCTAGCATACTCAGTCGCCTCAGCCCAAAACGACTTGTCTAATCCTGCATTAGACAACAACCGCCGAACCTCCTCCAGCAAGGAAGGATTATATCCTTAGCCAACCCATTTGTACCTGTTGTGAAGTGAGTAACAATTTCGGTGTTCTGACCAAATCGTAGGAATTGGTTCATGTCCTTTCCAACATTACCAATCTTCAGCTCCTTATCTTCCTACCTATCTGCCTCTCCATTCTTCCTTTCCACTTCACCAATATATCTAGGGCTTCACTACTTTGTCTCATTGGATATATCCAATAGTGCCTAGATACACTATCAACGAAAGAGACAAAGTACCTGTGACCTCCAAGCGATGCCGTCTTAGCAGGTCCCCAAATGCACACGTGAACACAATCAAGAAGACCTTCATTGCGGTGAGTACTGGTGCTGAATCTCACCTTCTTCTTGTCCAGAACGCTGTGTTCACCTTCCAACTTGCAGGTAGCAGCACCTTCCAGTAATTCCTTCTTTGCAGGAGCTTGCAAGACTTTTCTTCTTCCTGTCCAACCTTTCCCTGCCAGACCTCCGGGCCACCATCATCTGAGGAACTGGAAGTCTCCACCTGATCTGTAATCGTACTACCCTTCATGTAGTAGAGATTGTCTCGGCGGACGCCTTTCATCACCACCATCGAGCCCTTGATCATCCTGAGATCGCCATCTCGAACAGATATCACCACGCCCGATGTTTTCAAAGCTCCAACGGAGATTAGATTTCTCTTCAACTAAGGTACATACCTCACTCCCTTCAGCTCCCTTACCATCCCATCAAACATCCTGATTCGGATTGTACCTACACCCTCCATGCTACATGGATGATCATCGCCCATAACGACCGAACACCCCTCCAGCTTCTCAAAGCTAGAAAACCATCCCCGATTAGGGCATGCATGGTATGTTGTACCTGTATCCAAAATCCACTCCTTTTCTCCTGAGTGACCAACGATGGGAGTAGTGACTGAAAATGAGAAACCCGACGAGTCCGAATCTGATCCATCTGCCTGTGAACTACTCCTCTGAGTATTCGTCACCTTTGCAAGATTTGCTTCAGCCTTCGACTCCTTCTTCTTCCCTTTGAACTTCGGACAGTCCACTTTTCAGTGTCCTATTTCTCTGCAGAAAGCATACTGGTTCTTCCTCAGATCCCTATAGCCCGACTGGACTTTGATCTTCCTCTTTCTTCACTGCCCTTCCTAGATGAACCCCTGCTTCTTACGCTAGCGCCTCTGCTGGCGAGCTTGACTGGAGAAGGCTGTCTCTCCTTTCTCCTCGTCTCATAGTTTGCCAATGCAGACGACACCTCATGATAGTCCAAAGTCTGTCTACCATTTTAAAGGTAATGTGAATGTCTCATACTCCTTCACTGAGAGTGAGTTCAGGAGGATTACAGCTTGTCTTCTCATCTACCTTGATATCCACGTTCACCAAATCTGTAAGAAGCTTCATGTAGCGGTTGATATGCTCATTCACAGAGCACTCCTTCTTCATCTGAAATTATACAACTTGCTCTTCAGCTGCAATCGCGATTCCACACTTTTAGTCAGATATTTCTTCTCAAGGGTCTCCCACAAATGCTTCGCCGACGTCTCATGTAACGCAAGATATTTATGTTAAACATGAACGAATCAACCCACACGCAGACCTGTTTATCTTCTCCCACTCTTCTTCAGTGATTTTTCCTCGTCTCTTCTCCAGAAGTAGAGTGTCCTCGAGGTTCGATGCATTTAGGGCATCCATAACCTCACACCTCCATATCCCAAAATTATTTGTGCCGTTAAACTTCACCACGTCTATTCTCGGATGAGGATTCATGGTCTTAACCGATGTACTTTCTTCTACCATTTATCTAACTGAAACCTCTATGTATGCGGAAAAACTAACTGAAAATAGATCACAACTTCGATAAAAAATCAGATTTTTACCTTCTTCCCGAAATCCTAGATTGAGTTTCTGACCGGATCTACTCCACCAATGATTCCCTGAGCACTCCTTGTGTTGTTCTGAGGTCGACTCACGATCCCACGAATAAGACTACCGCTGATCTGAGATCGACACACGATCTCCACCGAATCGGCTCCCGAAGCCCTCCGAATCTCCAGAAAAAATCCCAAGCGAAACCTGGGAAGCTCGGATACCACTTGTTGTGTCGCTCCGACAACAACCCCACAGAGGAACCCTAGATCTCCAAAGCACAGAAGAACAGTACCACAACCAGCACAAACAAAACAATTCAGAGAAAGAGCACAAAGACACAGATTTAACGAGGTTCGGCCTTGTTGCCTACGTCCTCGGGACAAGAAAGGGGGAGGGTTTTATTAATTTCAGCAAATCAATACACTTACAGCAATGGGGATCGGGAGAGTTCTGCCTCTGCTCTACTCTCCTCCACAATTGCACTCAAACCCTATGATACAAACCCTAGAAATCCAACACAGCCTTTAAATAGGGTTCAAAATAACCCTTTCCGAAACAGGCAAACCCGACTGTCGGTCGATCGGCCGGCGACCGACCCTATGCACTGGTCGACCGGGCCGGTCGACCGTTCCAACCGAGAGTTGGGTCACTTCAGCCGGTCGACCGCCCGGTCGACCGATCTCATCCTGCGGTCGACCGGACCGGTCGACCGCTACCTGTGCATGTCAGCATGCACATCGGTCGACCGGACCGGTCGACCGAGCCACTGCTTCTGCCGACGGTCGACCGGGCCGGTTCGACCGTTACTCTGTTCTGTTGCTACTGAATTCTGGATTTCCTTTTCTCTTCGTCGACTCTTCGACGACTTCCTCCCCCAACAGAACTGAATGGGAGGTTGAGAGAGGAATTGTGTGATGGCACACCAATTAAGAGTTGTCTACTTGGATGCTAGGCTTATGTGGTGGTCCCATAGATGGCCTGTTGTGCATTGAATGTTTCTTTCTCAACCAGTGATTTGTTTTCTTTTACTTTGCATGCTAGGATGTAAATGGGCGAGAATTTGTGTGTGTTTATGTGTGAAGAATAACAAAACAAGGCGAGGATCACAACTGAGCTATATGGCTCAAACGGCAAGAAAATTCCTTCCCTCGCAGGGGTTGTGGATAATCTCTCCATCCACAATGAGTGAGGATATTTTTCGAGCTAAATTTGGAGGACATGATAAAAGACATTATGTAATGACTCGACTCTGTGGCGTATAAAGACTACTAGGCTCGACTAATGAACAAACACGGATAATTTCACATTACAATTGTAATGATTTGTGCTGACACTTTGATTTTCCCAGATCATAAGAATTCACTACCTAGAAGGAGGAGGTAGGTAAATGAGATGAGCTGGGAGAGCATATCACTTATAATAGAGAATCAGTTCATACCAATATTGTCAGAGAAACTTTTCTTCTGTATTGAAAGAAAGACCAAAATTGATCAAAATTTTATAAATATAAAAGGTCAAAATTCAAATAAAAATGAACAGGCATTTTTTCACATGACTGATTTAAAATTATTTTACCATTCAAGAAAATAACAAGGTCAAGCACATTTTATTTTTCCTATGACCTAAATTCAAGCCATAAAAGAGCATGACTGCAACAAGCTTTACCAATCTCATACCACGGCACAAATAACCAGTTACTTTTCTGAAAACTGCAATAAACTTTTATGGGTTTTTCCAATTAACATTTGAATTTTTAAAATCTCAAAAATACTACCATAAGCATTCTCAAAATTCAAAAAAAAAATATTATAAAGGAGGATAAATAAAGAGAAATTACGCATGATAAATATGTATGACCCTCACATGAAAGGCCGGATGATATTTAAAAAAATAAATTATGACAGTACTTTGAAATTTAGAATTTTAAAAGTTATTGAGAAAACCATAAAAGTGCGCAGTAGTTTTGGAAAAAAATTGCCCTTATATCCTCCATACAAACTCCAATTTGTACGACAAAAAAATTTTATTAAAGAGAATATTAATAAGATCCAAAGAAACATTAATTTATATAATTTATCCAATTTCCTTTTTCCAACCAAATGTAGTCATGCTTCTTGAAACTCAGAAAATAGGCTGGAAAATGTGGGTACAGTGAGCCCCACTATAAATTTTTTTCTCAGAATTCAAAATCATGCTCGCTTGTAATTTTCAGAAAAACAGAAAATCGGTGCCGCCCACGACGAATGTCAACAAAATCTCAATTTCTCTCTCTCTCTCTTCTAAATACTAAAAAATAAGTGAAAACTGATGACCTGAGACCTACCACCCAATTTTTTCAATAAAAACTGACAAATGAGTCAGCCCATAGTTTTCCCATTTTGTTTCCAGCGAGGCGAGCCCGTCACCATTACGACTTAGAGACGAAGGCATCAAGTTCCAACGTAAAAGCAAAGAATCCTTGCCAACTTTAGAGCGGATCTTGCTCTCTTTTTCATACTTGGCACGTGAGTCAATTGTACTAAAAGCTCACACCAACTCGTACGAGGGGCTGCCTGCCCTCACTGCACATAAATTCTTTAACACGCAGCTGCAGGAAATTGCAGCTGCTCACTTGCAACTTTCACTGCCCCTCCTCTTGCATTACTGTTTGGCATGAAAACAAAGTTTCAAGTCTAAAGGACATCTTGCTCTCTTCTATAAAGCTTTGTGTCTTGATGCTGTTTATTTTCGTTTTTATTACTGTTGTTTTTGGATTAAATAACTAAGGTCATGTTAGGGTCAAATGATTTGTAAAAAAAATTTAGCCATAGCATGCATGAGTAATCTAAAATCCCCAACAGATAAAATATTATAACAATCCACAATAAGCATAACATTTTCTCAATATATGTGTCCTAAATAGAGAAGACAACGCGAGTGAAATCTAATCGGAGATCAAGAGTACGGATAAGCCATCAAAAAGATGAGTATATGGATTTCAACTTGTTTCCATTTTTATCGCACCATTGTTCGACTTACTGTCCATTACAGCTTGCTGTAGCTATCTTGCAGGCTCCTCCTTATCAATAAGCAATCTTCCAATGCACAAAACTTCAGAGCCAGGCAAAGGATGTCACTATATAGCAGAACAGAAGATGAATTATTCTAAATCTTTATTTAGGGTTTATTAAGAGAAGATGATTATGATAGGAAGATCAAGTCTCTGTCAGATTCCTCAACTGAAGTAACCTCTACACCAAATCCATAAAGTGGTTAGCAGACTCAACAACAACAAAATCAGATTTCAAGATCAGAATTACAACAAGAATCAGTTAGATAGATCAACATCACAACAAGAATTTGTTTTCCCATGATCATCTTCATAATCTTCTATCTTCTCCAGTAACACAATGTAAAAAACTGATGTCTGTAATATTATAAATAGAGTAGAAATTTACATCACAATGGTGTACTGCGGTTTGAAATCATTGCCAGCCTAATTACAAACTTCTTTAGATTAGTTTTGAAATCATTGCGAGCCTAATTACAAACTTCTTTAGATTAGTTAAGAAATATATTTACTTGAAAACATAATGAGATGAATTGAGATTAATTGCATAGCAGACTAAATGGGAAAGGTTAGGTGCAGAGTCATATGATCTGCTTCATCCTTTTAGATGGAAAATTAAACATTTCTGCAGCTGCAGGAAATAAAGTGGTGAAAAACATAACATAAGATGGATGTATGTAGAACCCAACTTTTTAATACTTCTATTGAGAGACAAAACTTACAAACAAAATACTCCCAAGTAATCTGAAATCCTAAGAGTTCACACCAAATAGATTTATATTATTAATTTACAAAGCATCAAAGGGAAAAAGAATATGTGCGATAACTGCTCTTAGAACCCAAAAAAAAAAAAAAAACATGTCCCCCACTCCCCCAAAAAAAAAAAAAAAAAAAAAATGGAAAAAGGACCACCACAATGTGGAGAGTGCATATTGCATTTTAGACAAACTTGACAAAAATTGGACTTATTTCCATAAACAACTTCATCCATGCTCCTTTCTCTTCTCCTTTTGTGGTGTTACATTGTTCAAATGAGAAATTCACATCAAACTGGCCAACCTCATGCTATGTGCTAGCCTGCTAGGATGGGGAGAGATTGTGCAGAAAGGAAAACTAAAATTAGCAAGACAACAATAGAAGAATCAAAAGATGTTTTCTTCTCAGAACCATCCATTCATATGCTTCAATCTTTTTTTTTTTTCAAAAAGTGTGCTAGATACCTCTCTAAGAAACAGAAAGATGCTCAACAAATCCTAATGCTATCTTCCTATGGACCAAAATGCTCATAGCAAAGATATTATTCTGAAGATAATCCCCTTGAACACTTTAGCATCATTAATTATGGAAAAGAGCATCATCAAGACATTTATTAAGGACTTGAATAATATTCCCCTACTTTATGTTCCTTCTATGTGACTATGACAATGTGGAACCCTATGAGCAAGCATCCTCAAGATTCAATCAGCATATGGTTGAGAATGACTGGCTTGAGTACAATCAGATGGATCAGGGTTGTTTCTGAACATAATATTTGTTTAGATCAGTAGAGTAATTAGTCAACATTTTTAATATATTATTATAAATTGTCTATTGCTTTTACATATATTTGGTAGTAACTAGGCGTGTGCATATCAGAACGATATTATTGGATTAATTTTTCTTTTTGGTATCATTATATACAATTGAGAAAAATCCAATTGGGGTATATGTGGACTGGATTCCTCCATATGAAAAAAAAAAAAAAAACAGAGAGGAGAGAGAGACATGTGTTCCTTTTTATCAAATACAAATTGTTATTCTTTTTACCCGCAAAAAATGATTCTCACCAATAATTTATCTTTTCTATTCTTCTTCCTCCTCCAGACCTTCTCTATCATCTATGCATCTAAGTTTTCCCCCTAATTCTCCTAGGCTATACTTACCCGGAATAATATGACAAATCGTTCATGGACATAGTAGAGAAAAAGATGATATCTCACTTGGTAAGAACAATTCTAGAATGTAACATGATTTTCATACTTACACGAATGCAAAATTTTTATAAAAAAAATACTATAAGAAAATAACAGTTGGACCATATGGTTGGCTAACCAAGCACATGTTGTTTTTCCATTGGCTTGTAAAAAAGAAAAGAAAAGAAAACTCATCATACTGTCCTCCTTATACCTATCAATCCATTCAGAGAGACATAAAACTTGTCAACTCATATGTTATTCATGTATCACTACTCAAAACTATATGTTTCCGGTCTTATTAAAATAAATTATTAAAAGAAGAAGGTAGAAATTATCAAATCATTAAATACTGTATATTTGGAAAGCAAAATTAGTATTGAATTTCCAAAATCACCAAGAAGTTTTTAGGTATATAATGCCAAAGTGTACAAAGAATCAAAAGAACTTCCTCAAGATCAGTGTTGAAAATTTGAAATAGTATTCCTATGATACTAACCCAATGGCTCAAGTAGCTTCCATCTTTATCATGTCACTTAATTAGTGTATGACTAGTGGTTAATTGCATTTTATCTTGTCCAATCACTGAATGCCTAATTGCCTAAGAGCTAGGTCAAGATTGGCCACCCCTCAGTTACCTTTACTAGTGTCCATTGTATAGACACCTAGACAAGTGCTGCCCTCCAAATATTCTCTAAAGAATCTCCCAGTCATTCTCTAGGACTAACAACTAGAAAGCATTATTTTCTATACTTTGGGCAAGTGTGAAGTGTGAGAATGTGAACAATTTTAAGAGGCATCTTTGTCTTGGCCAAATGCATCATTCTGAAGAAAGCTTCATGGTCACTTTACCACTGATAATATGTCAAGGGCATCATGATCTAAATTTAAAAAATGAGCACAAAAGTAGAGAACCTAAATCCTTGTCCCTGTGGTAAATAGTGGAAGGGAGAAAAAAGTAGCTACATCATTTCTCAGCTGGTGGAATGAAGGGACAAGATATTTGTTAATGGGACCATTTATGCTGCCATTTCCCATCATACTTCCAGATAGAATAAATACAACCAGCTAGCTGTCCATTAGGAAATTACTGAGAAGGCAGGGTGAATAAAAAAAATGGACAGGAAGAAGATTACAAAAAAATGTTGAGGGAATCATACTGATTGGTGGGCATAAATCTGGTGTATTCTGTAGAGAAAAGGACCCTTGTCTTGACTTCCAAATCACTGCTGATGTCCCATCATCTAGAACAATCAATCACTAATTCAATCACGTTCACATTGATTCATGAGGGCTTCATTTATCTGCACATGGATGGCTGTTGTTAGCTGGAGCAGAAATGTAACAAAGTAAGTTCTCAGTATTGCAATGTTTTATTTTCTCCTACCCTGATGGCTACCAAACTCACACCCTTTTCCCAGGAACTGGGACTGCACTTTCATTCTGAAAATTGGATATGAAGTCTTTATCTACAAATTATTAATACTTAATACTTCTGTAGACACAATTTTCTTGTTTAAAAAGTGACAAAAAGAAAGAAATATTGTGATTTAAGTACACATAAAACAAGATTAAAAAAACTTCAGTACAGTTTGACACAATAATTCACTATGAATGGTGAATTCAAGTTTTCATAGAGGAACCAAGTACTTCTTTGATAGCATGACCCCATTGTTGAGATACGAGAACAGCAGAATAGACAAGGGAATAAACTTGTTGTTTGAAAGTAGATAAAAATTGTACAAGGAACAAGAGAAAGCAACAAACAGATATATGTGGTTCGGTCAATACAACCAGGTTGATAAACAGCTGAGACGGGTCAGATTCGGGTTTACCTATGGTGGGTTGGGTTTGGGTGCTAGTAGTGTGACTAATTTAATAAACTGTTTGGATTCGGATGAGATGTAATTAAATCGGATCAAAACTGATATGCCCTGACCCGACCCGTTCACCACCCCTAATTTCACTATCTCCCATCACTAGCAAAACCGGGAGCAGATATTGCCACCCCAAAAAAATGAGGAAGACACCCTAAGGATTAAGGCATCCAAAATTTGATAAAGGCACCCCTAAAAACTTCAAAAAAATGCCAAAATACCCTTTCTTCTTCTCCTCCTTCTCTCCCTCCCAGGACGGCGAACTGGCCTCCCCCCTCGCTCCGGGTCGCCCCCGAACTGCCCATCCCCCCCGGGTGACCCCCCACGCCTGATCTCCCCCTCTCCTCACCCCCACCCCGCGCCGGCTACCCCCCACTCCTGGCCCCCCTCCTCCCGCCCGCTCCTCCCCAGATGTTCGGCCAGATCTGGCCGAACAGACACATTTCTGTTCGACCAGATTAGGCCGAACAGAATCGGCCGCCCCCCTCTCCGGCGTTCCTTTTCCTCCCCGGCGTTACCCCTCCCCCACTCTTCCTCCCTCCTTCCTATTCCCCTCCCCCTCTGCGTTGCTCCCTCCTCCCCCACCTCTGTTCGGGCTCGAAAAGAGGTGGGGGAGGAGGGGGAGGGGGAGGGGGAGGAATGCCCAGGAGGGGGAGGAAGGGGGAATGCCGGGGGGGGGGGGGGGGGGGGGTGGGGGGGGGGGGGGGGGGGGGGGGGGAGGAGGTGGCATCTGGGAGGAGGGAGGGGAGGTCGGGGGAGGAGGGGGAGGAGCCAGGTCGGGGGAGGGTCATTCGCGGGAAAAAGAAGAAGGGGAAGAAATAAGAGGGAGAGAAGAAGGAGAATGAGCATTTTCATTATTTTCATGAGGATAGATGTGTCCAAAAAACTTAATGGCACACTTAAAAATATGTAAGGGGTGCCTTCATAACAAACAGAAGTTACTGCCTTTGAAGAGTCCATCATTTAGAAGGATCGTGGAACCTCAAATTTCTTGTAGGTCATTGATGACGTCTATATAAACCCCAAGTCTCTTTCCTACAACAAATGAAAGACCATGGATGTCGCTTTATTTATAAAAACTTGCTTATATGACAGTCATTATGGTCAGTGAATACACTCCATAGGCTCAACCACTAGAAAGACCAGTGTAGTTTGATTGGTGGCTTCTTTTTCCCCTCTTGTTTGCCTTTAAAGCAACGCATTGAACCACGCACACCACAGATACATCTCTTTCACCAACTAACCTTTTCCACAGAAACAATTTCCAGAACTATTCATGCAGAGAGTTTTATATGCAGAATTATGGGTGTATTAAATGATAAATTGAACATATGAAATGGTAAAAATATTTCTGAAAGATCAAGAGATTTCAGTTTTCGGGAAGAACAATCCGCGTGAACAGAAATATGTACGTTGTATGCAAAAAAAGATATTTTTTTCCTACCTTTTTCTTTTCAGAACTGTAGAAGTAGTTGCGCATAGTTAAGTAAACCCACATGGTTTCCCACCTCTATAGCACTTGTAAGTGCATTAACTTTATGATTCTAAGGTGTGGGGACTAAGGAAGTGTGAATTAGTTAACAAGTTAGTGGCATCCACCATTACATTGATCAAATCACTCAAGGTACAGATATTTTGTAGAGATAACCACCGTGTTTGCTTTAGCAATTAACTATAAATTAAGAATAATAGAGGTGGGAGAATACCTAATCCTTGTGTCTATGATAAAGAGTGAAAGCTGCCTCTGCATCATTTCTCCTCAGAAAGATAGAAATCCTTGTGACTTTAGCTTTCCATTGTTTCTAAAAGTAGTTGATAGGGACATTGCTCTAGGATTTCGAGTCTATTTGCCGCACTTTATCATTGTGGTTCGATTAGAGCATGTGGGGCTCGAATCAGATCGGACTAGTTATCTTTAGTTGCTTTTATTTTAGTTAGTTATTTTCTTTAGTTATTTGCTTATATTTAGTCTCACATTAGTTGTGATGGGATTCTTCCCCTCGATGTAGGCATATATAAAATTAAAACTATTGTTGAAATTTTCAGTGATTAATGAAAAAAGAAATTTGCTTGCTGAAGCTTTGAGAGCCTCTGTGTTGGGTGAGAAACCCAACGGAGAGAATCCTAATTGTTTCGTGCCCCATCATTTTGTAAGAGCCAAATTTCTGGAAAAAAAAAACTAGATCCAAGTGATGCGGACATCAAGCCACATGTATGACATGTGTATAACTGGTGGAGCAGACGCCTCGTTCTAATTTTCTAGTAGTAAAACTCTATGTATTTTAGTTTTTTTTATTTTGAGTTTCTTTATTTTAGAGTTGTATTTTTTTTAGGAGTTAGTTTTTAAAATTTGAAATTGTAATTCTATTTTGATTATGAGTTTTACTTTGAATTGTATTCAATTTTGTACAAGTCTATGAAAGGCCCCTTGTATCAAATAATATGGAAGGCAATAAAGAAGTTAATGAAAATTTTCACAAATTTTGCGAGTGATGAGTTCTCTCCCAAATATCTTTTTTTGTGCGCGAAGCCTTAGAGAAATACTAGATTAATGGTTTGAAACTCTGGCTAGTCTATCAACTTTCATATCTCATCTCTCATCATTCAAAAACTAGTTCTTATCGAAACCTTAGTTCTATTTATCCAATTCCCAATTCAAAACTCTAGAAAAAAAATCAGAAAAAATTTATTGCTACAATATTGCTGCTACAGTAAACCGAGATGCTACAGTAATCAGATCCGCAATGAAAAGTAAATATGCTAATCAAAACAGACTAATAAACAAGTAAGTTGGTTTTCATGCCATATCTCCTATGTTAAGAGTCCAAATGACGCATGATTCGAAGCGTTGGATTCGTGAAAACGAGCTCTACATATCTACAATTATCACAATGACATTAAAGTCATACCTGATCCTTAGTAGGTACGTTTCTTATCCAAAATGATTATTTCGAGTCTGATATTTTAATCTCAGAGTTTTTATCGATTTAACTGCTGTCAACAAACGTGAGATTATGCGTATCTACTTATCTTTGAATTCGCTAGCTTTCATATGAGTCGTAGAATCTTTTGCCTGCATATTTATTATCTTTAATTGGTTTGCGATTGAAATTGGAGTAGGTTATGCATGTTATTTTGTTTAACTCATATTTGCATTATTGGTTTTAATTATTTTCTACCAACGATCATTTCATATTGGTGAAGCTTGATTGAATATTTTATTGCTGATTTTCATACACGCATACACGTTTCACATCAGTTTGGTATTAAAGCACAGTTAGGTAAGATTTGCATATTAGTCACATTTATTTACTTTCTTGCATTTAGTTTAGATTTTATTAAAAAAAAAAAAAAATTTGTTTTCACATCTTGTAGGCACTTGTTAGGAAACTTCACCGCTTTCTTACATTTTAAAAACTACAAATTGTTTTATCGCATTTAGTTTAATTTTTTTTGAAAAAATAAAATAAAAATTAGGAAACATTGAAAGGTAAGTTTTCCCTAAAATTCAGTATGATTGGTGTATAATCAAGGAAGGATACTCAACGCGATTCTATAATTAAGGAATATCAAGTGCAGAAAACCTCCCACCTGAGTTAAGCCGACCTGACCAATTGGACTAGTAAAATTGGGGTTTGACTGACCCGATAATTTTAGAAAACATATATTTTTTTTTAAAAACAAAACAAAAAAATTCAAAATCCAAAACTTCAAAAAATCTCCTAGTCTAAAATTATATATAAGAATCCTCAAACCACCACTATAGATATACCAATTTTTGATGGTCGTCTGCATTATACTAGTTATTTGAGGGATCCTCAAATTATTCTAAACTGACTATAAAGTATGAACATGTATTTCATCCGGTACCCACTTTCTGAAGTTGAGAAAGTCAGGTTCGCTATCATGAAACTGACTAGACAAGCTAATTAATACTTGACCGATTTAATAAATAGGCGAGTGCTCCGTGGTCAATGACCAATTGTAACATGGGATAGGATGAAAAAGGGCTAGAAACATACGTGCCACTATATTTTCACGAGTTTAGACATCTCCCATCTGTTCAACACTGTAGGCCCCCCACCAACCGAACTCTCTCCTTAAACCAAAGCATAGAGTCTCAACCAACACTTGATGATATCATGACTAAAATTGATAACCTACTTCAAATCTTGAATTCTTCCAACCAAAACTCGAAAAATAACGTTCCTTGAGTAATCCCCGCAGTTAGAAAATTCAAAGAAAATTTGATAACAATAAGAGTAAGAACACTTTAAATGACTTTTTCAAGATTAATCCCACAACAAAGTGCCACCAATGTTAAGATTATGAGCATGTTGTTACCAATTGTCCAAGGCCATTTAAGATTGTCATCAGTGACAGAGCTCCTATTGAAGCACCTAAGCCTGATAGTACTATTTTTCTGAAAGTCACTCATGTGATTAAGGAGTTTACTGTCATCCATCCTCTCCCTTCCCTGGCTCTACTGTCAACATCATTTTCTCCGCCTCCTTTACTACCGACTCCTATTGAGGTTACCTGTTTTCATCACCAACCCGTTCCTCCTCTACTACCGATATCATCTTTCTTCTCTTATGGCTTATGTTAGGTACTAAATCGAAATTCTTCATAGACCTTATCCCTATAGCCGATCAGTATAAAGTCATTGAGTCTGCATCATCAATTGCATCACATGTGCATGCACTGCATGATGAATCAGTGATAAAATTGCACAAAACAACATCAATCATGGGATACGAACTAATGATAAGAATAGATTTAATACTTTAATATTGGTGATGTTCAAAAGTTGCATGCTTGTAGTTCTGATTCATTTCAAATCTTGATGAAATTGAACAATAATATTTATGTTATAAATCTTTTCATAGATATTGACATAAGTTCTACTTTCAATATTGACTGCTTAGTAGATTATAAAGGTCTTGATGTTATCCCACTTGATGAACCTTCTCCTGAGCTTATTTTCGAGAGTCCATTCATTTCACTACTATCAGATATTTTACCCTATGAAGCATGTCAAGTTGATAAATTCTTAGATGTTAAAAAATTATCACCACCCAAGATGGTGGGATTCGAAAATATCTGATTTGTTAGACATGAAAAGTATCAATTCATGATACGTGGCTAGACCGAAATGAACTATTAAAAATTGATCATGAAATTTTGAAGCTGTATGAAAGTACTTTCACTTCTAGCTCAACGGAATCGAGTTTTCTCCAACACAGGGAGAATAATGCAAACATCAAGTCACGTGTATGGCATGTATCACCGGTGAAGAAGATGAGTCATTTCAATGTTTTAGTAGTAGAACTCTATGTATTTTAGTTTCTTTACTTTGAGCTTTTTATTTTTAGAGTTGTATTTTTATTAGGAGTTTAGTTTTTAAAATTTGAAATTATAATTCTTTTTTGATTAGGAGTTTTAATTTAAGTTGTATTCAATTTTTACAAACCTATAAAAGCCTCTTATATCAAACAATATGGAAGGCAATGAAAAAGTTTGTGAAATTTTTCACAAATTTTGTGAGTGGTGAATTCTCTCCCAAATATTTTTCTTTGTATATGAAGCCTTAAAAAAATCTTATATTAGTGGTGTAAAACCCTAACTAGCCTATCATCTTCCCTATCTCATATCTCCTCTTCCAAACACTAGTTCTTATCTTCAATCTTTAAATCATATTCTAAACCATAGTTTTATTTCTCCAATTCTCAATTCAAAACCTTAGAAAAATCAAAAAAAATATATTGCCACAATACTGCTGCTACAGTAAAGCGAGATGCTACAGTAACAAGATCTGCAAACAAAAGTAAACATGCTAAGCAAAACAGACCAAATAAGCAAGTAAGTTGGTTCTCGTGCCATATCTCATCTGTTTGAAGTCTAAATCATGTACGATTTGAAGCATTGGATTCGTGAAAATGAGCTCTATACATCTATAATCATCACAAGAACATTAAGATCACACCTAATTCTCAGTAGGTATATTTCTTATCAAAATTGATTATTTCGAGTCTGATATTTTAGTCTTTGAGTTTTTATCGATTTAACTGATATCTGCAAATGCGAGATTGTGCGTATCTTCTTACCTTTGAATTCATTAAAATATTAATCGTAGAATACTTTGCTTGCATATTTATTATTTTTAATTGATTTACGTTTAAAATTGGAGTAGTCTATGCATGCTATTCTATTTAACTCATATTTGCATTATTAGTTTTAATCATTTCCTACTAACAAACATTTCATGTTGGTGAAACGTGATTGAACGTTTTATTATTGATTTTCATACATGTATACACGTTTCACCTCACCAAGTCTCTTCTCTTTTTTTCTCGTAGTTTTCTTTAATAAAAAATTCCCCGAAAATTCCATCAATTACTGTCATCTTCTTCCTCTTTCCTCTCTTCGAAAACAAACTTAAACCCTAACTTCCTCGCATGCCGTCGCAACTTCTCCCTCTTCCCTCATCCATCACCGACAACACCGCTCACCATATCCTCACCGGAACCCCAACAACCCTCGCTGATAGCAAACACTCGAACCCAACCTTGACATCAACCTATCCTCTTCCTCCCGCCTTCTATGACATCACTGCAACGTTAGACGATGCCAATAGAGTTCCCGCCTGCCACCTCTACTTCAAAAAATGGGTCTCGAGCACGATCTGATCTCATCGTGCATCCTCGAGATCAATCCGATCAACCCACAACCTACCGCAACCATCAGGTCTTAGATCTCTGGTCTTTAATCTCCCGCGAACTGCCTCTTCTAAATCTATTTAAAGGCTCCTTTACTAATGGATGAACTAATGCTGAATTATTTTGATGAAATTATTTTGAGTGATCATCTCTTTCAAAATAACTTTAGGAGTGTGAAACCATAAAGAACCCTAGTTTAGGAGTGTGAAACTCTAACTAGTCCTAGTTTAGAAGGGTAAAACCGTAACTATTCTTATACGAGATCTTTTCTTGTAGCCGGTAAAGTCATATCTTTTCTTCCTTAATTCATTATTCCATGAATTTATCAAAATGAGATTCATCAAAATGAAAAATCTAATAACTACTATTAACTAATAACTAAAGAAAAAAATGCAAACCAATCTTAAAATTAACGGGTTTTTGATTCCCGAATACCCAACTGACTAATTAATTTCTTATAACGTACTCTATTTTTCTTTGACAAATAATCCAGCAGACGTTGACGTTTTCTCAGAATTTTTCGTAGACCCTTTGCGATAAAAATTCCCCTCTTCAAAACCCTAGCCCTATTTCCTCCTCTTCACAAAAACCGTAAACCTAATTTAGAACCAAACTAATCTCACACACACTCTGTCTTTCTCGTCGTCCCTTCACCCTCACCCCGTGCACTGCCTTCCTTCTCCTCCTCTTCGCTACAGCCGTTGACAACCACCTCCTCCTCCTCCCTCACCCACGCTCTCGCCTTCCTTCCTGCAGCGTCGACTCTCCTCTCCTCCTCCTCTGCATGGACGTGCCACCACCACCTACATCTCCCCTTCCCTGACGCCTGCACCCATCCTCTCTCCTCCTGCTCTGTTGTGGCCACCTGCATACCCACATCGTGCCGCCACCCTTACTACCACCCTCTCTCACTGTCTGTCCCTACCGCCACCGTCCACGTGTCCGCGCCACCCACCAACCGCCTCCTGCCCCTATCCTCCTTCTTGCGCAGCTGCTACTATTGTTGCCTCGCCTCCTCCCTCTCCCATTGTTGTTCCCTCTACCATCCTCTCTTCCTCATCTTTTCCTCTTTGTGTTGTCATGGATTCTGCCACCCACCCTCTTTTGCTCTTTCCCCCTGCTGATCCCACTATGTTTCTCTGCCAGCAGTCGACTTTCCTCGTTTACCCTTCGCCTGCAACCCGTCGACACTACCTCTCCTCTCTATTGTCGCCAATCAACATCCTATCTCCTTATCGCCTGCACCCCACCATTTCCTTTGACGACTGCTTCCAACCTCGCCCTCATCTTCGTTGTCGAATGCGGCCCTCGCTTTATCCAATCACTGACACCACCAACTTCGTGATTTTGCAATTGCAAAATCAAGTTAAGAGGGTTCTGCTCGGGTTGGATCCAATCCAACTTGACCCAACCCGATTTCGCTCTTGCACCCTAGACGCGCCATCAACCGATCCAGACTCGAATCTGATTCTTCTCTGCAGATGTAACCCGCTATATTGAGGATAATGCATGAGATAGATATGGGAGAGGGTTTAACAAACTAACATAGGTAGGTTTGCTAACAAAATTTTTTCTTTTAAAAAAACTTTTTAAAAAAGAAAATAATATTTTGATTTATTTTTGTAAGTAATTAAGTTAATTTTAAGGAATAGGAAAAATCATATTTAGGATTTCTTAATACTTGATCAAAATAAGATTATTTGTTTAATTTCTAGGTTTAGAAAGAAAAATTGAAAAAGTAAATTAGTTTTGAATTTTACCTTGATGAAATATGCATACTTCATACACTTACACACTTAGAATCTAAAACAAAAACTCTTGTGCCTTAGAAATATATATATGAAAAATAAATAAATGTAATTATTGATTAGCTAGGTGCTTTGGCCTAAGAAAGCCTTGGTATTTACGCGAAAGGTAATTAGGTAAGTTTGAAAAAAAGAAATATATATATATATAAATATAATATATATATTAACACATCTAATAATCAATTAGTTAGGTATGCCTCAAGAAGCTTTGATACTTATACAAAAAAAAATTAGATGAGTTATACATATTAAAAAAAGTGCTTAAAGGATAATAAAGTGGTAATACTTCAAACTTCTTTCACAAAAAAAGAAAAAGGTTATATATATATATATATATATATATATATAAGGCATAAGAGTTGAAGTTTAAGAATCCAAGTCAAAATCCACGATCACTAAGGTGTATATGACTTGGGGTAAAATAATAGACTAAGTAAGAAATTCAGTTTTAATTCTAACCTAGATTGATGATAAATATTTGCATCGAGACAAAGTATAGGAATGAATAATTAAGTGATCCTAAAATTTGTAGATTAATGTGATTTTTGCAAAAATCTTTCAAATATTTTTCTCTTTCAAAATGAATTTTAAAAATACTAACACTTTATTTTTCTTTCTTTTACGGATATTGTGGGTGTAATTCAATGAAAACCCTCACGAGAAAAAACTCGTCTTCTAGGGGTAACCTAGAGGTTTAACCTTATTGCACGTGCTAAGTACAATCGTGATTCCTATGAAAGTGAGTTAGGTTAGATTAGTTTTTCTTTTTTAGTTTTGCTCGAGAATGATCAAATGATAGGTATGGGGTGTGATTACATCTCAATTTTATATTACTATCATCACATTTACACATTTATCCTTAATTATTTTTTATTTAATGTTGTTATTTAACCCTTTTTTTCTTATGGTGTGTAGATATTTTTAAAAAAAAGGATAAGAGTAGAAGAAGCTTCTCATCTATCCAATTATCCTATCTAAATTTGAATTTTAAATTAAATTAATTTGAAATGAAGAGGAAGAGAAGGATAGAAGAGATAACCCCTATCCTAATTCAGAGATAAAGGAGATAATCGATTCAAATCAAGTTGCTTGAGCTCCAAGATAGAGATAAAGGGAGAAAATTTAAATTTAAACTCGGACTAAGAGATAACTTGATTCCTAAGTTATCTAGGAAAGGTTAATATTTCAAAAATCAGAGTTTAGATGAAGATTCTAAGGATATACCTTCACATGGACGAACGAGAAGAAGTCATGCACACAAGCGCATAGCCTGGCTCCCCACTTCTGCCACAGAAACGCGGCAGAAGCCGCATTTTTGCGGCTTTCTGGTGGAATCTGGAGTGGCAATTGGATGTACTTGTTCGACTGAAACTCTACTTTCTATTTTCCCTATAAATAGCACCCTAAAGGCAGAGAGGAGGGGGATCTCAGATTAATCTTGGGATCTAACTTAGGATTTCTCTTTAGTCTATTCTCCATTATAATTTTTAATTTTAGTTTTGAGAGAGATTTGTAAAGAAGAAAGGAGCGATTGTACTTTGATGATGACAACTCGATAAACAAGGTTCTTTTGTTCTTCTTTTCAATTTTCTTTTCATTGATATTTATATGCTTTCTTATATATGCTTTTTTAATTTAGTTTTCAAGCATGAGTAGGTAGATTTTTTTCTCATTACTTGCTAAAATATCATCACCATTACATCTAATATCTAGTAGATAACCAGATTAGATCATATATGCATGCCTCCTCCAATCCTTGTTCTTGAAGATACATAAGGATAAGCAACGAGGTCAAATATTTGCTAATACTTATTAATTGTTTTTCTTAATCTATACTTGATGAAGATCTTGATATTTTAATGTTAAATTTTAATCAGTATTATTTCAAATAGGGTTAAGATTTGCTAAGTATTTTCTAATAATTTTTTCTTACTTTATACTTGATGAACAATCTTGATATTGTAACGTTAAAACTTGGTTGGTGTTATTTTAAATCATAACCTAGTTTCTATCTTATGTATCTTACTTGATTTTGTGGTAGAATATCATATTTAGGATTTAAAGTGAAGTCATTATTTATTGAGCATTAACATATTATGGTGGTTGA
This sequence comes from Agave tequilana, assembly GCA_038442645.1. Classification (NCBI taxonomy): domain Eukaryota; kingdom Viridiplantae; phylum Streptophyta; class Magnoliopsida; order Asparagales; family Asparagaceae; genus Agave; species Agave tequilana. The sequence goes on along the minus strand of JAVJIF010015984.1, from coordinate 71,265 downwards.
TTATTAGTAAGCTGTGAACCATTCTTTTAGATTAATTCTTTCTCCACATACAATTCATCCCTTCTTTTTCAAGTTCTTTAAATAGAGAAAATAATAGGAAGTCAATAATACCGAAAAGCTTCTATCGCATCTCTCCTGAGGTTCGACCCGCTTTAGCCCTTACTACTACGGATATATTGTGGAAGACAGAGGCACGCATCCATCCAGATAACATCCTTTTAACCCTTAACTATATCTCTATTTTTCGGCAATCAGATGACACGCTTGACATGATGTCGGGTGCCACATCCTTCTCAAAGATTGACTACCACCGAAATCAAATTTGCCCTGGAGATGAATGGAAGATAGCTTTCAAGATGAAGGATGGGTTGTATGAGTGGATGGTCATACTTTTTGTCTTGTCATATGCTCCAAGTACTTTTATGCGAGTGATAACTCAAGTACTATGACCCTTTATAGAAAAATTTTCTTAGTCGTGTATTTTGATGACATCCTCATCTATAGTAAATCGATGGAGAAACATTTAAACCATCTTAAGCAGGTCTGTGTTGTTTTAAGAAAGGAGAGTTTGTATGCGAATCCTAAAAAAATGCACATTCATTACAGAATAAGTTATTTTCTAGGTGTTGTAGTTTCTTCTGAAGGAGTCTCGATAGATCCCGAAAAGATTAGAGATACTGTAAAGTGACCAGAACCCTAAAACATTAGAGACATGAGAAGTTTTTATGAACTCGCTACTTTCTATAAACGGTTCATTTAGAATTTCAGTACCGTCATGGCTCCGGTCACAAACCGAAACAAAGGGAATTCGAGTGGTCAAAACCTGCTGTCAAGGCATTTCGGAATATCAATCAGAGAATGACAGAAGTTCATGTCATGCATCTTTCGAATTTCTCAAAGGTTTTTTTAAAATTTCATGTGACGCCTCTGGTACTAGTACAGGAGGTGTTTTAAGTCAAGAGAGTCACTCTGTTGTCTACTTCAGTGAAAAATTGAGTGATATTCGACAACGTTGCTCCACTTATGATAAGAAATTCTATGCGAATGTTTAATCTCCGCGACATTGGTGCCGTCATTTATTACCCTGGGAATTTGTTATCTATTCGGACCATAAACCCCTCTGATACATCAACTCCCAAAAGAGACTAAACTCGAGGCAACGTAGGTGGGTAGAATTCCTTCAAGAGTATACTTATGTCCTCAAACACAAAGCAGGAGTTGAAAATAGTGCAGCTGATGCACTCAGTCATCATAGGGCACTGATTTCTACTATGAGCGCTGGAATGGTTGGTTTTGAGAAAATCAAAAACATTTATAAGTCATGCCCAATTTTACAGAGATATTCATTGTCTTAAGAGATGATGTGATTCATAAGGTGGATGACTTTATATTGCAAGATAGGTATCTATTCCGTTCCCATAAGCTGTGAATTCCTCGTACATTCTTGAGAGATTTTCTAGTTTGGGTATTGCACGATGATGGGCTTGTTGGGCATTTGTGTTGTGCGCGCGGGGATAACAACCTCTCTAAGGAATCCGCCCACCAGGCGGAGACTTGATGCAGCCGGAGATGTAACTAGCACGACAGAACAACGAACAAAAGAGAAAAACAATCAACACAGTATTTAACGAGGTTCGGCAATGTGCCTGCATCCTCGGGGCAAGGGAGAGAGCGATTTTATTGATTCAACAATCAATACAAACTAATACAAGAGAAAAACTTGAGGAGATTCTTGGGGATACAATATATAGGGCTCTAGCCTCTATTTATAGCCACAGAGTCCCTGGATTTAAGGAAACCTAGATTGGATTCGATCCCATCCAGAAAAGGAATCCGAATCTCAAAAGAAAAGTCAAAACACGCCTGTCGGTCGACCGGCCGGTCGACCGACCAATGCCACGGTCAACCGCGCCGGTCGACCGCGCCTAATCGAGACTAAGGCCTTGTCAGTCGGTCGACCGCTTCCTTCCTGTGCACGTTCGTGCACGCCGGTCGACCAGGCGGTCGACCGGCCTCCTCCACCGGTCGACCGGGCGGCCGACCGGCTCCAATGCACCATTTCTCGCTCCTTAATTTTCGATCTCTGTGCTAACTTCCTCTATCTCCTCTCTCTCTCACAATTTTCTACCTCGGTGAAGATTTTTCAAATCTGAGCCGATCTCCAACGAACTCCAGTCTATCACCTGGCGAAATTGACACACGATCTCAGCGAAATCGATACACGATCTCAGCTTAGAATCTGTTGCTCAGGTATCAACTGGGATGCACCACACATGCCTTCCCTACACTTTAACTTAAGAGAACTTTCATACATGTCGATCACTAAACGTGTCTCTCACTCAGCAACTTCATGACCTCACGAAGAACTCATCATGAACCAACACTGACTCTCCAACTGACTGGCTCTATCCAGTCTACATGTCTTCAGCTGACGGTCCAACCAAGTCTGAGTAGAGCACACCGAACACCATCATTCAACTTTAACAAACATGATGCACACCCCTCCTGTGTAAGCTCAACCATCTTCTCACTAGAAGATCAACCTGTTCATCGAGATCACAACACCTCACCTCTACGTGAAGTCCAACTAGCCACAACACTTCACCTCTACGTGAAGTCTCTCCACCTCTACGTGAAGTTCCAATCGGCCACAACTTGAGAACCCAAATAGCTTCATACAGGTTGCATCACCAAATTTGGCTGCGCTTTTACGGTTGCCTACATACCTTGCCCAAAGGATCAAGCCAACCGTAGTTCATTTAAATGAGCTCCATCAAGCTCAAGCACTTGTACCTGTATTTGCAGCAGATAACCTATCTGGCTGAGTCATATGAACCTCCTCACGGCCATCATGGAGAACAATGACCTTTAACTTTAGCTTGTCGCGACCACAAGCTTGAGATTCATGCTTCTTTACCCACGAGCGTGGTTTTACTTTGGTTTCAATGGTTGCAAACAACTCGACATTCTCATCAATGTCTTCAACCTGTTCAGTATCAACCCTGAATACATGATCTCCACCTGGTGTCATATCCGGTGAGACCTCATTGATACCGAACCAACTGGAGATGGTGAAGTAGCATCAACCTCCACCCGCTGCGATGCTTCCTTGGTCTCCGTCCTCTCCACCTGCTGAGAGACGGTAGACTTCAACACTGAAGTCTCATTATATGTGACATGCCTACTCAACACGATCTTCTTGTTTTCAAGGTCCCAAAACCTGTAGCCTTTTATATTTCTTTTGACACCCAAAAATATAAACTTTTTTGCTCGCGGATTCACCTTGCCATCTTTGGCACTGAAGTAGGTCGTACTTTCAAATTCCCGCAGCAAACAATGATCTTGAGCAGCTTTCCCAGACCAAATTTTCAGTGGAGTTTTACCTCCTATCGCAGTCGATCCATTTATGAGATGGCTAGCATACACAATCGTCTCAGCTCAAAACGATTTGTCTAATCCTACATTAGACAACAACCACCGAACCTTCTCCAGTAAGGAACGGTTTATCTCCTTAGACAACCCATGTATACCTTCTGTGAAGTGAGTGCCAATACCGGTGTTCTGGCCAAATCGTAGGAAATGGTTCATGTCTCTTCCAACATTACCAATCTGTAACTCCTTGATCTTCCTACCTATCTGCTTCTCCATTCTTCCTTTCCACTTCACCAACATATCTAGGGCTTCACACCTTTGTCTCATTGGATATATCCAATAATGCCTAGATAAACTATCAATAAAAGAGACAAAGTACTTGTGACCTTCAAGCGATGCAGTCTTAGCAGGTCCCCAAACGTTTACGTGAACACAATCAAGAAGACTTTCTGAGCGGTGAGTACTAGTGCTGATTTTACCTTCTTCTTGTCCAGAACGCTGCGTTCACCCTCCATGTTGCAGGTAGAAGCACCTTCCAATGATCCCTTCTTTACAGGAGCTCGCAAAGACTTTTCACCTCCATGTCCGATCTTCACCTGCTAGACCTTTGTGTAACCATCATCTGAAGAAGTAGAAGTCTCCACCTGACCTGTAACCGTACTACCCTTCAAGTAGTAGAGATTATCCCAACGGACGCCCTTCATCACCACCTTTGAGCCTTTGATCATCTTGAGAACACCATCTCGTACAGATATCACAAGACCTAATGCTTCCAAAGCGCCAACAGAGATAAGATTCCTTTTGAGTTGAGGTACATACCTCACCTCCTTCAATTTTCATATTATCCCATCATCCATCTTGATACGGACTGTACCCATCCCTTCTATATTACACGGATGATCATCATCATGACCGTGTAACATCCATCTAGCTTCTTAAAACTAGAAAATTAGGCCCTGTTTGGGCACACATGATAGGTGGCTCCGGTATCTAAGATCTACTCAGCATTATCTGAGTTACAAACAGTAAGAGTAGTAACAGAGAGAGAATACCGATGAGTCTTCATCCGATCCATCCGCCTGTGCGAGATTCGCCTCGGTGTTTGACTCCACTTTCTTACCTTTGGCCTTCAGGCAATCAACTTTCCAGTGCCCTAATTCTTTGCAGAAGGCGCACTGATTCCTCTTCAAATTTCTAAAGCCTGATCTGGACTTCGATCTTTCCCGATCATCTCTTCCCTTCCTATTGGAATTCTGCCTCTTACCTCCAATGCCTCTGCTGTTGTGTTCCCTGAAGAAGACAGTTGATCCTGTCTCCTTACTTCATAACTCACAAGAGCAGTAGACACCTCACTGTAGTTAAGGGATTTCCTTCCATTGAGCAATGTAAGAGTAAAGGTCTCATACTCTTCCCTAAGAAGAGAGTTCAAAAGAATTACGGCCTTATCCTCTTCACTGGTCTTCACATCCACATTAACTAGATCTGTAAGAAGCTTCGCGTAGCGATTCAAGTGTTCATTAACAGAGCATCCTCTTTGCATCTGGAAATCATAGAGCTTACTCTTCAACTACAATCGCGATTCTATGCTTTTCGTCAGATATTTCTTCTCCAGAATCTCCCACAGCTGCCTCGCAGATGTCTCATGCAACACCTGATACTTGATGTCTTGTGTCAGACAAGACCTGATCAAGCCACACGCCGAATGGTTCATCTTGTCCCAATCTTCTTCCGTTGTTGATGCGTGCTTCTTCTCCAACCGTAGATTGTCTTCAAGGTTTGATGCCGTCAGCGCATCCATCACCTCACACCTCCACATACCAAAGCTATTCATGCCGTTGAACTTCACCACATCAATCCTCAGGGGATGTGGATTCCAGGATGTACCTTCTTCAGCCATCTTCTCAACTGATTCTTCAAAGCAATGCGAAAACAAACGGAGTTAGATAAAACAAACTAGATAAAGATAGGATCTTTACCTCCACGCGAAACCTTCGAAGAGTTTCTGAAATTATCTACTCCTCCAAACTGATTCCTCGAGCAATCTATACACTGTTTGGAGATCGACACACGATCCCACAAACAGTCCTCTGATCCGAGATCGACACACGATCTCCGCCAAACAGTAACTGATGCCCTTGGAATCACCAGATGATCCCACGCCGAACCTGGGATGCTCTGATACCAATTGTTGTTCACGCGGGGACAACAACCTCTCTGAGGAATCCGTCCACCAGGTGGAGACTTGATGCAGCCGGAGATGTAACTAACACGACAGAACAACGAACAACAGAGAAAAATAATCAACACAGTATTTAACGAGGTTCGGCAACGTGCCTACGTCCTCGGGGCAAGGGAGAGAGAGATTTTATTGATTCAACAATCAATACAAACTAATACAAGAGGGAACCTTGAGGAGATTCTTGGGGATACAATACATGAGGGCTCTAGCCTCTATTTATAGCCACAGAGTCCCTGGATTTAAGGAAACCCAGATTGGATTCGATCCCATTCAGAAAAGAAATCTGAATCCCAAAAGGAAAGTCAAAACGCGCCTGTCAATCGACCGGCCAGTCGACCGACTCATGCCACGGTCGACCGCGCAGGTCGACCGGGCCCAACTGAAACTAAGGCCTTGTCAGTCGGTCGACCGGGCGGTCGACCGCTTCCTTCTTGTGCTCGTTCGTGCACGCCGGTTGACCGGGCGGTCGACCGGCCTCCTCTACCAGTCGACCGGGCGGCCGACCGGGAGCACAAATCTGGCCTGCTCTAATGCGCCGTTTCTCGCTCCTTAATTTCCGATCTCTGTGCTAACTTCCTCTACTCCTCTATCTCCTCTCTCCCACAATTTGGACAAAACAAAACGATTGAAGTTGTGGAGAATCTTTTCTATTGGCCAAGTCTGAATAGAGATGTTGCTAGACTTATTGGTCAGTGTCTTACTTGTCAAGTGCCAAGGAACGTAAGTAAAATACTGACCTCTATACTCTTCTTCATGTGCCCAATTGTCCTTGGCAAAATGTTAGTGTGATTTCATGCTTGGTCTCCTAAAGACGCCTTCAAAGCACGATTTCATCTTTGTCATCCCACTTTTTATCGTGCTCAATAACTTCTGATGTGCTTCGCGTCGCTACTGTCTATTTTAATGAAGTCATTAGCTTGCACAGTCTGCCAAGACTATCATATCCAACATGATGTCAAGTTCACGAGTTATTTTTGAAAAACCCTGTGTCATAAATTGCGAACTAAGTTTTAGTTTACTACTATCTTTCATTCCCCAACCAATGGGCAAACCGCGGTAATCACTAGGAGTCTGGGAAATCTTTTGAGATATTTAGTGGGTGAAAATTTACGACCATGAAATCATTTGTTGTCTACTGCTGAGTTTGCTTACAATTGTTCTATCAATAAAATCATAGCAATGAGTCCACTTGAGGTAGTGCATAGTTATCAACCTAGACAACTTATAAATTTAATTTTTATGGCATATCATCATACTAGAGTGTTTATGTCAGGTGCATCATTTGCACCACATATTCATGAACTGCATAAAAGAGGTCAACACTCAAATTCAGAAAAATAATGCAAGCTATAAAGCTCATGCAAATCTGTACAAAAAGGCCGAGAATTTAATGCAGGATACTATATGATTGTTCGAACTCGTACGGAATGATATCCCCTGGTACTGTGAAGAAATTGCATGCATGTAGTGTAGGACCTTTCAAAATTTTGAGAAAGATTAAGCTTAATGCCTATATAGTAAATCTTTCATCTGATTTTGGCATTAGTTTCTCTTTTAATATTAAAGATCTAGTTGCTTATAAAGATTCAAATTTTTTCCCCTAATAATCCCTTGTTGGATAAGCCTTCCCGTAAACCTATTTTTGAGGGATCCTTATTACCTCAACTTCTTCCAATACAACCCAACTGCAAATATAACAAATTGATGAAATTATTGATGATCAAATTATCTCTACTCAAAATAGTGGTTACCAAAGGTTTTTTAGTTCGTTGAAAAGGACTACCTAATTCTGAGAACACTTAGATTAATTGAGATGATCTCTAACGGTTGGATCCTGATCGCCTAGAGAACTTGAGAGTCAAGGAGGTCTATACTCGGCAGTGTCGAGTTCTTCCCAACCCCGAGGGAATGATGGGGACATCGCTCCAGGATTTCGAATCTACATTAGGAGGTGTCGTTGCACCTTATTATTGTGGTTCGATTAGAGCGTGTGGGCTCCAGTAGATCGGAATAGTTATCTTTAGTTATTTTTATGTTAGTTGTTTGTTTTATTTAGTTATTTTCTTATGTTTAGTCTCACATTGATTGTGTGAGATTCTTCCTCTTGACGTAGACCTATATAAAATTAAGACTATTGTTGAAATTTTCAGTGATTTTAATGAATATAAAATTTTGATTGCTGAAATTTTGAAAGCCCGTGTGCTGGATGAAAAACCCTAACGAGAGGTTCTCCATTGTTTCGTACCCCATCAGTAGTATATGAAATGCTCACCTCACTCATTAAAAAACTTTTGGATGTGGTAAAAAACTTGGGACCCCTTTTCCTCACCTCACTCATTAATGTCCATGTTTTATCCGAAGCTTCTAAGGATGAGATTAGTTGGAAATTGCCAAAATAGCCCAAGACCATTCAATTGGAAGCAAGCATTTCTCTAGTACAACCATGGGCAAGTGCAAAGACAGGAAGCAATCAATGGGCGGTTGTCATATGTTGGAAGATTGTGATCCCATTTAAGGAGTATATGGATGATATACTGAAATTAGCGCATCATAACGTGATTTAATTAGAGTGGAAATAAGTCCCTAAGAGACACGTAATCTATAATCAAAAGTCTCATCATAAATTTATAAAGTGTGTTCAAAACCCTTGTGCTAACACCAGTTGTCTTAAAAGAGTTCAATAACAAATTGAGTAAGATGACAAACAAGGTAATGCATCAATTTTTTTTTTTGCCTGTCTGATGTGAACAGAAACCTAAACTATCAAGAACCCACTTTTTTGAAGCTGCCATCCTATCAGTTCATAGGTTTGCTCCAAAGATGAGTTTTTTTTAAGGTATTTGTTGCTGATTGATTCTCTTATCCTGCTGAGGGCAGATGAGCTCAGTTCAGAACTTGCTTACAAACTTTAGTTCAGCTAGTGATCTAGAAGTCTGTCTTCATACGAGAGAGCATTTCAAGCCATGATATCATTAGTAAAATGCCCCCATCACTGTTTTACAGGGTGTAGAATTGAGTTTTTGTAGAGGTGGGGGGTGCTAAAGTTGGATCTAGAATGGAACAGTACTCCCAAAGCCATTGGATGACCTTGCAGTCAAATTAAATCACAGTAAAACTAACAGTAGGGTTAAAGGACAAAAGTAAGAAGTAAATGATATTAATGTGTACATGGGAAAAGGTTAAAGAAAGGAGCAAAGAGAGAAAAGAGGACTTGTCTGCAGTATCTGTGGGAGTAAAGAATTCCAATTCTCCACCTCCCCACATGACTCCATCACCCCTCCCAACTACTCTGCAGGAAATTCCAAACTCTCTCTCTCTCTCTCTCTCTCTCTCTCTCTAACTTTTCACCAATATTTTCTCTCTCTCTCTTGCCCTCCTTTTTCTACCATTTCTTCTATAAATTCCACCACCCTCCCTCACTCCAATTCCCTTTTCCCTTCTCTTCTCCCTCTATCATTAGTTCTTAAACTCTGTTGCTCTGCTCTTTCCCTGCCTCTTATCCCCAGATACCCTGTTCCCCTTGCCACTATTCCACTAGGATTAGTGGAGAGTTTGTTTTGTATTTAGAACTAAAATCCATCAGGCATATGCCTTGTTCTTGCTCTTATTCCTTGGGTTATTGAAAAATTCCCTGCTTTCCCTTTAAATTGGCCAGTTTTGCATTCAAAACCAGAGTTGGCCTCTTTGGTGGCCAAAACTAAAACCCATCCCCAAATCTGGCTCAAGGTTTAGATTTTTAGATGCAGCACCACTTTCTGTTGGTGTTTTTAATTGATGTCGCCTATCCTAAGTGAAATCCTGCTCTCTGGGTTTATGATAAATTCCACACTCCGGCGCCGCAGTCACCTGGTTCAATCGTTTTCTGTTGTATTTCTTTACTGGTTCTATGTTTTTTCACGAACTCATTCTGAATCCTCCTCATCTGGGCCCTGATTATTTCTTCATATATACAATTTCCTAGCTTTTCTATTAGCTTTTTATACTGTAGTCTGCTCTGTAATTTGGATCAATTAACTACCAAAAGTTAAATAAAAGGAATAATAAAAATATGTCGAGTGGTACTTCTTCTGGATCAAGCTTGGCCGCCAACTCAGGGCCTGAAGAGGAATTCAAGGCCCTAATGGATCAGAAGAAGAGGAAGAGAATGCAATCAAACCGGGAGTCAGCAAGAAGGTCAAGGATGAGGAAGCAGAAGCACTTGGATGATTTGATGGCCCAAGTGAGTGAACTGAGAAAGGAGAATGGCCAAATTCTCTCTACTCTCAATATAACAACCCAGCAATTCCTTGTGGTTGATGCAGAGAACTCTCTTCTCAGGACTCAGATGATGGAACTCAGCACAAGGCTGCAGTCCCTGAATGAAATCCTTCACTGCATGAATGCAAACAATACCAGTACTCATGGGCTCTTCCTGATGGACCGCACTTTAATGATAGCTTCATCAATCCATGGAATCTTGTCTTCACCAACCAGCCCATCATGGCCTCAATGGATATGTTTCAGTACTGTTAGAATGTCAAGGGTGGTCTTTTCTTATTTTGCTTTTTTTTTTTTTCCTCCCTCTTTTTTTGTTTCTGGTTTTGTTTTGGCATGTTTTATAGGCATAATATTAGAGCTTTCCTTTGGACCCAGAGAGTGATGTTCTACTCTAGGTTGGATTTGAAAATGGGTATCTGTTTGTGTATGGTTTAGTTTATTACTTACATATACATTCAGAACTCTTCAGTGTAATTTGACACTATATATAGTATGTATTGGCATATAATTATAATGCATATAACATGTAGTGTTGAAATTAATTGTTTTTTTCTCTCATATATTATTACTACTTATTTATTGATTTGTATAAGACATGGTTTTCTCTTTGATGGTATTTGATGTTAACATGTATAGCAAGAGAAAGTTTCTTACTGTTTTGGAGCATTTGGGATGATATTGACTGCTGAAAACCATTTGATCAATAAGGTTCAAAAGTTAGGTCATCATGAATGCTTTGTCATGCCAAGATGAGAGCATCTTACAATTGATGAGCTTTTTCTTTTTGTGGGTGGGTGGGTTTTTTTGGGGATAGAAAATTTAGGTTCCCTTGCATTCCTATTGAAGTTTAATATTAACTTGAATCACTGTTGTGATGTATGCCTCACATTTGTCTCCTTTTCCTTTCTTTGGATGTATATGTCTGGCCAATTAATGAGGTTTCTTATTGTAATGTCCATTGTATCCATTGCATATTGAGTTGAGATGGGCTGCCCTTTCATTTGCTCTTTTATTTTATATTATGTTCATGGAAATACCTAAACCAAAACATACCATTATGAGACCCAGACCCACAAGTTTTGCTTAAGAAAACAAGCTGAAGATGAGAAAATAAAATTACAGAAAGATAAATAAAATGGCAAAAAATCAAAGTAACACTTAAATAAACGTCCACATATATTTATATCGTATACAATCTTACGTGTCGAAATAATAACAAAAGATACCAGTATTAATGTCCAATATGGTAGATATGATTAATTAACAGGATTTCATGAAATGGAATGTGAACTTTGAAATATTTCAGGATAATTGATGAAATCACAGGTTTCAATCATATATATGCTGATTGTTTGAGATAATTAGAGAATTATTAACCAAAAAACTTGACATAATTCTAAAATTCATCAGCAAGTCAATATTTTACCCTTTTTTTGTAATTTTCTTTCCTGGGAGAGAGCGTGTGTGTCTATAGATGTGATTGGGTTTTGTCTCTGTGCTTGTGTGTACGTGAATGCAAACATTCACCTGTGTGTATTTTGATGCAATAACTTCCCAATGAAATAATTAGAGCTTTAAGTATGGGAACACATAATAAAAACGTTTGTTCCATGGATTGGTGCATTCAAGTAAAGTGCACTCCTGTTCAAATGAAAACAGCTGGTGAAATGCACAATATCAAGACAATCTATATTCATTGATGTCAAGAGAATCATTTGACTTAAAACAAAAGGAAAAGAGAATGATTTGACTAAACAATAGGCAGATGCATGTAACCTAACCAAAAAAGAACTTCCAAAACTTGCACAACTGCCGCGATCTTTTCCTTAGCATATTATAAAAAAAAATACCAATAATTACTTTATAGCAAGATTTGAAATCTGGGCATCGGGCGTCAGTATCAAACGGCGATTTCAGGTATGCTGATATTGGTAATTTGAGTAGTTTCAGCAGTTTCAGACTCGAAGCATCTAATTTTCTATATTGGCGTCTTAATTTTGTTAAACAATAATTAAAATATTTGAAAAAATAATAATAAAGACAATTAGCAGTATTACAGCATGTTTTTGTAGCATTTCATGATGTTTAGATTACGTTTTGATGAAACACTATAAAATCGAATAGGTAATGAAATAGTGGCTTCCAAGTAGACAAGACATTTATTAATAATTTTAACATAAATGAATAAGTAGAGTAGTTAAAATTCTTGATTGCATAAAGTTTAATAAAATTCAGTACCATGTACAATACTGAGACCAATTTTAGGGGATTGTTATCGGATCGGGTATGCTCAAAATCTGTTTGATAAGGACAATAACTATCGGTATCGGCTGACTTTGAAAACCTTGCTTTATAAAGCTTGATAATTAGATTATAGAGATTTACAAGAGAGTGAATAGAATTCCAAGGCTGGAGGAACCCTTATTCATGAATATGTGGTTGTCTTGATATTAGTATCTATACTTCAGAAACCTAGAGACTAATGTATGGCTTGTTATGCTGCTAAAAGAGATCATTTTATTTAATGCTCTGATAAATAGTTGCATCTAATTCTATATAAATAACACAAATTTTATGGTAACCACACTTTTTTAGCTGTTTAAAGATTAAAGGAAGAATGCAAAGAATGGCACAGAGGTGATAGTCAAGCTCCAGTTGTCAGTACTGGTAACTCTACCAGCCATTTCTGATGCAGGGAACGGACACATGGAAGATGGTTCCGAGGTGAACCCTGAAAAAACAGAGGTCTGATTTCCTAGGGATCCTCACATATATACATCAGTTCAATTAACAAAAGGGGAAAAGTGGGAGAAGTTTGCTTTAAGGAGTATGCTAAATATTCACCTCCCATTTGGTTACTAATGCTTCATTTAAATATATACAGATACACAGATCTAAAACATGGAAGCAAACAAAGGCTGTGATCATTCAACTCATTATATATTACCCATGCTCTGTAAACAATAATCTATTACCTGGTGTGGTGGAGCTTAAAAAGAAATACAAGAATGAAATGTAAATAAACAAAACTTCTTCGCCTTCTAGAGTGTCAAGAATTTTCTACTGCAGTGGGTTACTTCAGGTAGATCTCCATATCAAATAAGGCTCCCTTTTTCTACAAATGGGATTATGGGAGAAGGAATGCAGCTTGCTCTTAGCTATTCTGGAGTTTCTTGCCAAAAAGGAGAGCTTTAGAGGAGGCAAAAAGTGTGGAAAAATTTTGGAGGGTTCTGTCATACTGCAATACACCATCTACAATATAAAGGAGTGAAGCGATGATGAGATCACGCATCATCCTTTTTTTTAAACTTAGATTTGATTGCATGTTACAAAAGTCTCAAAGGTTTGTACATTGTCATTAAGAGAATGATGAAAGCATGTGGCCGGCCATTACTGAAAAGGCTTAGGCAAAGCAGAAGGTAAGTTGGCAGCTTTGTTTAGTGGCAGCATTTGTATTTATTGTGGGAATTTTTTGCATCCAAAAATTAAAATAACAAATAATTTAATAAAATAAATATAGAAACAATGTTACCGGCCTCGGAAGAGGCGCGTGATCACTGCGCTAAAAGGCATATCGCCGACCTCGTGCGGTCAGCCAAGGCAGATGTGCCCGTTAACGATACTACCCCTCTTTGTCGGTGTCCCTTGCGTGTACGGATCACGAAAGAGAGGTGACCTCGAATTGTAAGCAATGCCCAGATTAAATTTGAAAAAAAAAATTATAAGAGAGAGAAACGAGAGAAATGAATCCTTTTTTCCGTTTTAATTCTTTTGCTTCTACTTTTATGATGTTGGTATATATATACTAAAACTTAGCCCCTAACTCTTAACAACTAACCCCACTAATTATGATAACTAACCCCACTATTTATTACAATAACCTCATTAGTGGAGTAATGGTTAGAGATCAAGTCAAGTAGTTATTTAAGAATTTCAATATTTTTTTGTATATATTTTAAATATAAAATCCCAACAGTCCCCCACAAAAGATTGAAATTTCAAATAAAATATAGGAAAAGTAAGAATATCTGGGCATGTTATCCTATGCAATCGATGCAAGTAGCTTCCGGTTTTGAACCCGCACTTAGTGACATTTGTCGCATATTGAGGGACATAATAGACTAGGTCTTGAATTACGCCCGTTTACCAAAAATTGACAAAAGCACACATAATCTTACAATATTGGATCGCGAGGTGGAGCGTTATGATCATGCTTACATACCGACTCATGAGAGTTTTTAGGGGTCAGCCCTGCCCCAACCGCGACCTTTACGGTTCCTCTCACGTAGGTAAGTCCTCAATAGGTATCTGTGATCGAAATGATACCTCCCATACTACATATGTTGGACTTATTAAGAGCATAAGCTCAAGCTAACCGATCACAATATGAGTACTGTCATCATAGGTATGGGGTAGTAGCTATAATAGTGTAAATTATAAATGCATCTAGTGCTATAAGTATGAGTGTAATATCCAATGTCAGTGCTCCATATTAGAATCACCAGTCCAGTTTGTTTTTACCACATTGAACCTCTTTCATGACCAGCTCAACAATCAAGAAGGTTGGATTCCCGCTGTCGGTGATCTCTACTATGAGCTTAACCCCATCCCCCTTGATGATTCTAGGATTATTCTCCTAGATAGACCCTTTATCAAGATGGATTTTATAAGGTCCAGGGTCATATATATGGCTTAAAGCCATTTTCATATGTTTCATATTTTGATGCAAGTATTACTGCCCATTTTATGAGAAACTTCCCCCTCAATTTGGGAGGCATACAACATTTGATCATGAGACAACATTCAAATTATTGCAAAATGAAATAATATATAGAGTATGTAACAAATGTATTATCGAATACATTAAAATTAACATTTACAATATCATCAGAACCACATGTGTAATTTAGTTTTCGTTTTCAATATCATTATCAGTAAAGAATGATAATGAATGTTCTAGCATATATAAAACTAATATCTTACCTTTGTAAACTGATGATGCTTAAAGATATAATACCACAATTTGATCGTAAAGATGGTTGCTTGTTGGGGTTTGGCTATATAGCCTACCTTCCAAACTGGCCTCATCGTTTCATATCCTTAATTTCAAATGAAACTCCCATAAGCTTATCATCATTTATAAATTCTTTATACCACATTATACATGTAATTTTTAAATGTAAGAATTAAATGGATGAGTAAGATAAACTGACCATACGAGCACAAGTGCTTCTTGTTTCCACGAGTATGCCACACATTTGTTGTTGCTGCTCATTCCATTTGGATTAGAGAAACCGAATTAACAAACAACAAATGAATTCAAATATTTGTTAGTGAGATTTAAACAAGTATTGAAAATTGAACTCTAGTTAAAAATATTTAATAAATCAAATATTTGCCAATCTGCAATTAGAATGCTTAAAGTCTGGAATTAAAGAATTTTCTTTACTGTTTTTCAAAGAGAGCTTAATAGCTAGTTTGTCCATCGTAGCCTTGTTAAAGCAAATCATCAATAAAATTAAATAAAAAATTTAATTTTGATCAGTAAGATTGTAACAAATTCTTAACCTCCATAACTACATAATAGACATGAAAATATTTATAATTTCATGAACATGGCCTATGGAATGATCTGTAACTAAAATAATGCATAATTGATAGTGGGTTTGCGCTCCTCTGCAAGTCGCCTGTTCGAATCCCAAGGGATGCGATCATAAAATTCATGAATATCACTAGACTTATAAGTGCACAATATACGTCTAGGAGGTTCCTAAATAAAGAGGCAATTGAATCAGAGATATCTGGAGCTTAATATTATTCTCTCGAAGTTGGATGGATTTAAAAGGTGAAATTTCTAATATTCAATATCAGGTAACAAATCATATATAATAGATATATCAAATATACAAAATGGCTGAAGTGACACAACCCATCCCTATTATCTGGCATCAGGGACTCAACTACAGGATACAGATAAACTTATCTACCGCTCTGATACTATCTTCAAGTAAAAGGTTGTAGTAATATCAATCTATCAAACTATGTTAACTCTGGTGCATTTAACTTATACTAACCCAGATCTCAGAGCATTCAAACAGAAAATTAAAATTGAAACTAGATTAACAGATGCAACCAAAAACAAAGGGCCCCTGCATGAAAGTTAATGTCGCATCAACCAAAAACTTGGCTGAGAAAATCACATGAAAGGATGCCAACAATCACAAAACCCATTCTTCGCGAAACTCGAAACTTTGCTCGGAATAATAAAAACGGGCCATTCAAGCACCAAAACCCTAATGTGGAAAAGGATCATATTTTTTCTTTCAAATAATACGCCAAATTCGATCAAATCAAAAGATATAGAATTTACAAAACCTAGAAAAGAATCTGAAAAGGGCGCAAAAGTTCGAAAAACAAAGACCTACTTGCAATACATTGATTTTACATTATGCTATGCACTCAACATGGTCCACTACATATCATTACAAGGATTGATATATCACCGTCGGTAAAACTTGTGATGATATAACTATGGGTGTTCCACAGACTGAACAGATTTTAAAGTCAACTCTCATGTAAGTTGAAGAAAAAAAATTCAATTGGAATTAAATTAAGCAAATCAAAATTAAAATGATTGGAATCAAATCGGACAGGGGAGATAATGGCTAAGACAACCAGGGAAATCAAATATAGCATTTACTTTTCAAGATAGATAATAAAATAATTCTGCAATTACAACACTTATAAGTTCAATTCATCTATAAAATAGAAATATGCAATTTATGAAATTATCCTGCATTCTATATTTGCATAGTTCAACACAGATTTAATTTTACATTGTGTTAATTTTAATTTGTTAAATACTTTATCTACAAATCATGTCACATGTCATGTTTATTTTATTATAGAGTTTGTCTAGACTATCTATGTAATTATGTAAGTATAGTGGTTAAGAATTTAGGACCATGAATTTTTATTGACATCAATACTAAAACAATAGAACTTCATAAATATTGCTAGACAATGAAATTAAAAAAATGTGATATTAAATTTTAAAAAATAGCAATTCATATAACATTATGAGTAATCAAAGAAAAAAAAAATTCTATATGTGTGTTAGCCCTTGACTTAAGAATTTTTCATTGAGAAACATCAAGCAATAAAAAGCATAGCTACGATGGCATACAACAAAATAAGCATATGAATGTATGAACTCTAGTCAAATTTTAAATCTCAATAGAATTACATTTGCTTTCAATATGCAAGGATCACCAGCTTTCAATTCGTTTCAACAAAGTAAGTAATTAAAATAATAAAACAAACAAATTTGTTTAAATAAGTGCGGATGACAACAGAAACACATCAAAACATGAGAATGAGCTGAATTTTATCATCAATGCAACTATATTATCAAAATCAATCAGAAACTATTTAATAATATAATACTAACCAATATTGATCAAAAGATTCAAGATGTAATTGAAAATAGATTTCCATTGTTGTCATCATATAACATGAGTTTAACCTGAAAGAACGGAATTAGATATTTGCTTGATTTTTCCCATAAGATAGGTTCATCTTTCTTCTTTTGTTTCTTCTTGTTATATATTCTGTATAGAAGTAAAAGAATCATGGTATAATAATTTAATTTCTCACTAACCAGCTTCTTTAAATGTTTCAAGCATCAAGCCTGACGTTCCAACATAAGAGACTTATCTAAATTCAAAACCTGAGCATATTACATTAACATAATATATTTGGTGGCAAAATTTCATCTACGACCTAAAGTCGAATAAAGATATGCATGAAATAATAGTAGCAACAACAACTTTGTTACCTGTAAGAGATCCTGACAATTAATATAATACTTCTCTCACATGTGCACAAGGAAAGGCTTGCTTCAATCTATCATTCATTTATTTCTGATATTTACTAAAGCTTGAAAATGTTAATCTTGCGAGATTTTGTCTGTCAAGTTGTTAAATTACACTTGACAAACTTAGGAAGATTTTTTCTATTTTCGAGATTAGTTAATCAAATCTAGTCAAGTCATTTCACAAAAGTTTTCATATAAACTTATATAGTGGCAGATACAGTCCAACCCAAAAAATATTTAAGTCCTTTGTGATGGACATAAATGAAACAAACAAGTGTTTCCACACCTGTATCAGAAACTTAGAGTCTATCTAATAATACAAACAAGCACAAGTTTCCCATAAATGATAGATTGAAAAGGGGGAAAAAGTATCAAGTAATACTTCAGAAATTAAATAAAAACAGAAGACATTATGTAATGTAATCTATTAAAGAAAACAATTATATATAATCTCAACTTATAACAATATTATAGATTCTCAAAATGAGAACTATAGCCTTCAAAAGTTTCAACATCACTGTGTGTACCTTTCATGGTGAACAATAAATATATCTTTTAGATTGTGGAAATTTTTTGCATCCAAAAATTGAAATGACAAATAATTTAATAAAATAAATATAGGAATAATGTTACCGTTCTCGGGGAAGACGCGTGATCATTGCGCTAAAATGCATATCGACGACCTCGTGCGGTCAGCCAAGGCAGATGTGCCTCTTAGCGATACTATCCCTCTCTGCCAGTTCTCTTGCGTGCCCGATCACGACAGGGAGGTGATCTCGAATTGTAAGTAATGCCCAGATTAAATTTAAAAAAGAAATTTTATAAGAGAAAGAGAAATGAGAGAAATTAATCCTTTTTTCTATTTTAATTCTCTTGCTTCTACTTTCATGATGTTGGTATATATATATATAATATATATAATATATATATATATATATATATATATATATATATATATATATATATAATATATATATATATATATAGTGAAGCTTAACTCTTAACTCTGAACAACTAACCCCACTAATTATGATAACTAATCTTACTATCTATGACAATAACCTCATTAGTGGAGTAGTGGCTAGACACCAAGTCAAGTAGTTATTTAAGAATTTCAATCTTTTTATTTACGTATATTATAAATAAAATTCCCAACATTTATATATGGCTTCATGTATTCCAATATCTCAAGGAAGTGATGTTATTTGAAGCTTTGGTACCATTAAGACTTAATCATAACCAACAAGTTGGGAGGGCAATTAACTTTAGATGCTCTTCACTGAATACATTGATAAAACTGAAAGTTCCGCAATCATAGTGATATCTTTAAATATTGTCGGTGTCTGATGATGCATGAATCTATTAAAAACTCCATTATAGACTCTTACATGACAAACAGGGATTAGATGTCAATTTTATAAACATGCTGATGTAATACGGGAGGATCACAATCACCTTCAAATCAAATAAATAGAAAATTAGGTTTTTGACGAGAAAATAAACAAGAGAAATAAGAGTTTAAAAGATAGAAATAAGAACCGAATAAATTTTGGGCTTCACACCCCTTGCACCAAGGGCTTCACATCCAAATCTCAAAAACTCAAGAACTCTAAAATTTTAACTGAAAAATTTTAATTCATCATTGTCTACTGAATAAATAGTACTAAGGCCTATTTATATGCTTTACAAAAAGACACTACTTAAATAATTGATGTGATACTAAAACACAATAAAAATAACAACTAGCTCAAAAATAATATAAGGCAATAAAAACAGCTAGCACTGGTGTGATGTCCTCATCATTTCCCTGGGGTGGGAGAAACTCGTCCCTGTTGAGTGAGGACTTCCCTCATGAAACACCTCAATCAGGCGGTCGAAAAATCAACACTAGTGTGTCACGTCAAGATCAAAGTGATGGAGGTAGAACTGGTTCTCATGACAGACTGGCCGCAGTCAATGGTAGCTCGAACAAGATATATACATTATGATAAGTCAACTCAGCTCCACTGAAATCTATCCCACGTATCTAGATGTTAATCTCCTGTGAAATTATCTCTTGTATAAATATTTGCAAGTGATCATTCTCATCAGGCCATCTCAAGGATTATGAAGCCATCATAACTGTCAAAAATGGTACTAACTATATGGTAGGCTATGCTGAAAGATCTACGAGAGTCTTAATCGGGAGTTATAATTGTTGGCCCGGAGGCCTTCCTCTCTAGTTTTGATGATGATTAACTCATATAGTTATGTTTACTAATAATCTTGTGATTTTAGTTTCAGATCATTAAGTAAGATATTAGTTGGTGATTGCTTCAACAAGAAGTGTTTAGAAGCCTTCACTTGGTGATTCCCGTGCCCGAGCATCAAGATCATACCTTTACACTCGGTGGATCACGTTTGGGATCGAGTCGGCTTGAAGATGGAAGATCATCAAGAAGACTTAGGTATCCTAGTTTAGGTTTGTGTGTTTTAGATCCATTTGTAAAGCTTAGTATAGTTGATATGCTCAAGTGCACAACACACACGTTTTATGGTTTTTCGGTTTTTAGTTTAACCGATATTTGTTTTCATGAATAGATTGATCAAAACAAGTTTAATTGGTTTATGTATAGTAGATTCATTCTATACATGCATGCTTAAACTTCTTATACAAACTTATTTTGACTTTCCTATTCATGTATTGAAAAATTCAAGTTTGATAAAATACATGTTTTGGTTTTGATAAAATTTGCAAGACACAAAAATGATTCCTAATGTTTAATATTGTCTTGAAATTTTTAACACAAGTTTGTGTTTCAATATAAAATGTTAAAACAATTTCTATGGTATTTTTAGAAGAGATAAAAGATTTTTTTAACATGTTTTTCTGACCCAGAACTGTGCTGACAGGCCATGCCGGTCGACCAGGCGGTCGACCGACGTGCACAGACCTGTGCACATCTGCTGGCACAGTGGGCCGGTCGGCCGACCGGATCAGAGAGCCTTGGTCTCTGTATATGGGCGGTCGACCGAGCGGTCGACCGGACCAGAGAGCTCTGCTCTCTGTATCTGGGCGGTCGGGCGGACGGTCGACCGGATTGCCCCAACGGTCATATTTCTGACTGTTGGGGTCGATCGGGCGGTCGACCGCAGGCTTGTCAGGCTGCCAGATCAGCCTAACAGCTAGTTTTCTGTTTAGGCTATAAATACCCCATCTCTTTGGGGATTTTGACAAGACTTTTAACAAGAAAATTTTCAGAGTTTCTCTAGTGTTTAAAACAAGTTTTCAAAAGTATTTTTGGGCTTTTAACTTCCAAATTGGTTTTGTGTTTTAGGGTTTGGGAAAATTAAAGAAAATTGAAATTTGGGAGATTTGTTTTGTTCTTTAATTCTATCATTTACAAAGAGTTTCCCAAGTGTTTTTCTTTGAGTTCTTGTTTTCCAAACACCTAGTTTTTCCACACTTGAGCTATCATCTATCCTATTCTATAGGATCATTTGTTTGTGAGAAAAAGGAGAGGTTTGTGGTTAAGATATACCACTTGTTGTAAAAACCCTCATTGTTGGTTGCTCCCTCTTTGGTAGAGGTTGAGGTTTGTGTTTGCTCCCTCTATTGTGAGGTGGAGTTTGGTTGTTGGCTACGGGCCTTATCCCTCTTCGGTAGAGGTGGATTGTAGTTGTATTGCTCGATGGCATTGTAAGGTTGAGAGAGGAGTTCGGTACTCCTTTAGTGATTAGAAATCCTTCTCGGTGAAGGCGGGGACGTAGAGCTAGGGGCTCGAACCTCAAAACATATCTTTGTGTTTGCATTTGATCCATTTCTCTAACTCTCTCTCTTATATTTGTGCAAAGCATCATTCAATTATTCATATCTTATTACTTGCATTTGTGCCTTGCATTATTTCATATTGCTCATCTTTATATGCTTGCTTGTTTGTGTGTGTGCCTCACTTGTACCTAACCACAAGAGCTTCATATAGCACCTTAACCCATATCTAGGGGAATCAAGAGGAGTTAGTCCAGAGCCCTTCACGGGAAATTCGGCTACACTTGTGTGTTGTATTAAGTGTGATTGTAAAATAGTTTTAAGCTTCCGCATTTAGCGCATTTAGTTTATAGATTAGCACTTTCACCTATTCACCCCCCTCTAGGTGTTTTTCAATTGGTATCAGAGCCTACGCTCCTGATACTTTAGGCTTAACATCCTAGGAGTGAGATCCTTGTTTGCTAATCTTCATTTGCATTTGCTTGTTTGCACTCATATAGTTTGGACCCATGGACTTCATGACCCCACCTATGTATGATGCTTCCAACATTCTTGTTTGGAAGACTAAGATGTCCGTTTACCTACAAGCCCTAGGCTATAAGGTTCACCTTGCCATTACCAAGGAATCCTACCTTAGTGATAGCAAGCATGTAGGGGGCCAATGCACAAGCCCTTGAGGCCATTAGAAGTACGCTACCTAAAGAATATCTTATACTTGCTTCTAACTTTGATTCCGCATTTGCAGTGTGGAATATGTTGACAACCACCACCACCTCCAAGCTTCAATTGCTAATCCAACCGGAGGAAGAATCTAGTGGAGATGAATCCAAGCCACAACAATGCTATACGGTCTAAGGGAATGACTCCCTTGAGGTACACTCAGAAACCCACTTAGATGATAATGATGATGCTAGTTCTTCATGTAATGATTTTTTGATCCCCATGCTTTGAATGAAGAACTTTCTATTGTGTGTGAAAAATTGATTGAAAAATATAAGATTTTGAAAAAGAATAGTCTAGGCCTTGAAAATGAAAATAAAAGTTTGCATTCTAGACTTAACAATGTTTTGCAAGAAAAGGTTGAGATTTATAATGAAAGGGATTCATTAAGATATCAATTAGATCTTGCACTTAAAGAAAATGAGTTTTTAAAGTCTAAAAATGATTGTAATGATGTTTTGAATAAAAATAAAATTTTAACTTCAAAATTGATTTTGTTGTAAAAAATAATGATTCCTTGAAAAAGGAAATTGATTTTATTTCAAAAGAATTAGAATTTGTTTAAACAAAAATAAATCTTTGAAAAATGAAATTGATTCTCTTGTTTGCCATGCTAGGGTAGTATCTCACACTTCACCTATTGCATGTCACACTTCTTCTTTGATTGATAATGATATAAATGTTTTGAATAAGAGTGTAGATTGTTTGGGCTCCACTTTGAGCCAATGTGTTGTTAGGCATACACGATTGGAATCTTTGTTTCGAAAGAAATAAGTTCCATCTATTCATGCACACCCTCCACGGCATACACATGCTCCTTACGGACACCATCACACTATGTATGCTCATGTGTACACTTGTACACATTGTGAACATAAGGGCCACCTTCTTAAATTTTGTTATGATATAATACATGTTTCAAATTTAGCAAATAAATTTGTTTGGGTAGGAATGATGCTAACCCCCATGGACCCAAAAAGTTGTGGGTACCAAAGACCACCCATCCTTTGTTTAATATAGGTGTGGGCTCTCACATGACGTGAGAGTAGCCGTACCTTGGAGTGGATGCGTTCCGTACTTAAAGGAAACATTTTGGATGCATCACTTTCAAGGAATGTATGGTGGAGAGGACCACCATGTTTTGGAGACAAGGAGAGTTGCCTTCTAGGTTTTGGTAACGATTCCTAACTCCTTATTATTGTTTACATGCTTTCATATTCATTGTTTATAGCATGTTTTATTGTTTGTACATTATTATGATAATGTCATGCTTATTAGATCCTTGACATGCATGTATAGCCTTTTGAGACACCCATGCTTATATGGACCCATATTTAGTGTTCTCACCTTTATTTAGCTATCATGTCTATCATAGGTTTAATAACATGTGGATTTACATAATAATCATGTTTTTGTTTATCATGATGATTTTTATCTTGTTTTATACTTCATGCTTTGAATATATGTTTAAATGTTAGTTTTCATTAAGACTAGGTATATATTTGTGCATATAGTGGGCCACAAATAAATCTATATATGTTTGAGCTTGAACACTTATTTGAACCCATTAGATGTGCTAGTATAGTCTAGTTTTGATGATTCATACATTTTAGACTTGTATTCCCATTCTTGAATTTGTTTTATGTATATATGTTTAACTTCATGTATATGACCATTTTATCCAAATTATTATTATACATATACATCCTTTTGAGCCACGTGCCTTAATGCATATATCTTTGTGGACTCGTTGTGTTTGGATATGTATGTATACTTTAGTTTGTATAAGACATACATATGCCTTGAAGATTAAATAGTTTTGATGATTTTTATGTTTTCATGTTTCAAGGAATATTGAGCTTTTTGTCCATCTTTCTTGATTATGATCTTCACATCTTATTTGTACACTCACATTTATTGTTACTCATGTGTTTGTTTTCATGAGTCATATTTATGCTTAATTGGCTTAGAGTGTTGATTATCATGTGGATCTCATGTTTCATAAAAAATATTTTGTTTTATTCCTTACTTGAAGGATTTCGTACTAGTTTACAAATTTTTCATATAACTAGTTACGGTATTCTTCATATGGTAGAGTTTTTCAAACACACTTTATTTTTCAAATCTATTTTTTTTGAAAACCCCTACCATCCACGGGAGGATGGATGGGCGATCATGCTCATGTATGCTTTATATTGAAAATCATTTTAAACTTGAACATGATTGGGTGGTAGTTATATGATGTATACACTTGATCATTATTGTTGTTTCAATTGGTATCATTGAAATTCTTTCAATTGGTATCAATTTTGACCTTTCTTGTATACTCATATATGTTTGTATGTATGTATGTTTTTCAATTCCAATAGTATCAATTTCAATTGGTATCTAATTTTCATACATATATATATTTTGTTTATGCTAAGCTTGAGCTCCCTCTTTGTTTCAATTGATTTAGTTTTCAATTGGTATCTTAATTCAAGCCTACACATTGTTTTTGTTTGTTTTTCATAAAGGGGGAGAAAATTCGATTTTCATATTTCAATTGGTATTTGTATCTCCACTCCCTTGCTTTATGATAGAAAATAAAATTTTTTAAATTGATATCATATACTTAAAAAGAAAAATACTCTCTTTTGATATAAAGATGTTTATTTGAATGTTTTAAAATTGGTATCTCAAAATTTTGTTTTAAAAAAAATTAATTACAAAAGTTTTGATTTGTATTGCCTATATGCAAGGAGAGCTTAACATCTCTTCTACATATAGATTCATGTTGAGTGCATCTTGTATTGAGGAGCTTGACATCTCTTCTTTATGTGGTACACGTGTGTAGGGGGAGCTTCACATCTCCTCTTATGCATTGCATAGTATATGTTATGTGAATTAGGGCTTGTCATCCCTCTTTCATGTAATGTATCTATGTAGGGAAGCTTCACATCTTCCTCTTCATGAATGTATATAGCATATACCATTTTGTTGATTGATCTATGTTTACTTTCAATTGGTATCAAGATGCTACTTTGACATATTTTCAATTGGTACCTTAATCGATTGTCACCCCTATTTGTTTTTTTGTTTTTGTTTTTAGACAAAAAGGGGGAGAACATTGTTTTTATTAACCCTTTTGTTTATTCATTGTTTCGAACAAAAAGGGGGAGAAAAAATTACTGATTTAGTTTTGCTTTTACCCCTTTATTGATGATTGTTTCTTTGTATTAAAAAGGGGAGAAGATTTTGTTTTGTTTTAGTTTTTACCCCTTTGTTGATGATTGACAAAAAGGGGGAGAAAGATTTTGAGTTTTATATATGCATATTTATGTTTTGCATATATTAAGTTTAATTTAGTTTATTTTAATTGGTATCTAGAGCATGTTTTATTTTTGAACATTTCATTGGTATCTAGAGCCATTTATTGTTTATGCATGATTATGCATTGTTATTCATTACATATTTATTGTTTATTTGTTTATGCATGAGTTAAGGGGGAGCTTCTTTGAAGCCTAACTTTAATCCATGCATATATAACTCCATGAGTTTTGTCATCATCAAAAAGGGGGAGATTATTGGCCGGAGCCTTCCTCTCTAGTTTTGATGATGATTAACTCATGTAGTTATGTTTACTAATAATCTTGTGATTTTAGTTTCAGATCATTAAGCAAGATATTAGTTGGTGATTGCTTCAACAAGAAGTGTTTAGAAGCCTTCACTTGGTGATTCCCGTGCCCGAGCATCAAGATCATACCTTTACACTCGGTGGATCACGTTTGGGATCGAGTCGGCTTGAAGATGGAAGATCATCAAGAAGACTTAGGTATCCTAGTTTAGGTTTGTGTGTTTTAGATCCATTTGTAAAGCTTAGTATAGTTGATGTGCTCAAGTGCACAACACACACGTTTTATGGTTTTTTGGTTTTTAGTTTAACCGATATTTATTTTCATGAATAGATTGATCAAAACAAGTTTAATTGGTTTATGTATAGTAGATTCATTCTATACATGCATGCTTAAACTTCTTATACAAACTTATTTTGACTTTCCTATTCATGTATTGAAAATTTCAAGTTTGATAAAATACATGTTTTGGTTTTTGATAAAATTTGCAAGCACAAAAATGATTCCTAATGTTTAATATTGTCTTGAAATTTTTAACACAAGTTTGTGTTTCAATATAAAATGTTAAAACAATTTCTATGGTATTTTTAGAAGAGATAAAAGATTTTTTTAACATGTTTTTCTGACCCAGAACTGTGCTGACAGGCCATGCCGGTCGACCGGGCGGTCGACCGACGTGCACAGACCTGTGCACGTCTGCTGGCACAGTGGGCCGGTCGGCCGACCGGATCAGAGAGCCTTGCTCTCTGTATCTGGGCGGTCGACCGAGCGGTCGACCGGACCAGAGAGCTCTGCTCTCTGTATCTGGGCGGTCGGCCGGACGGTCGACTGGATTGCCCCAACGGTCATATTTCTGACCGTTGGCGGTCGACCTGGCGGTCGACCGCAGGCCTGTCAGGCTACCAGATCAGCCTAACGGCTAGTTTTCTGTTTAGGCTATAAATACCCCATCTCTTTAGGGATTTTGACAAGACTTTTGACAAGAAAATTTCAGAGTTTCTCTAGTGTTTAAAACAAGTTTTCAAAAGTGTTTTTGGGCTTTTAACTTCCAAAATGGTTTTGTGTTTTAGGGTTTGGGAAAATCAAAGAAAATAGAAATTTGGGAGATTTGTTTTGTTCTTCAATTCTATCATTTACAAAGAGTTTTCCCAAGTGTTTTCTTTGAGTTCTTGTTTTCCAAACACCTAGTTTTTTCACACTTGAGCTATCATCTATCCTATTCTATAGGATCATTTGTTTGTGGGAAAAAGGAGAGGTTTGTGGTTGAGATGTACCACTTGTTGTAAAAACCCTCATTTGTTGGTTGCTCCCTCTTTGGTAGAGGTTGAGGTTTGTATTTGCTCCCTCTATTGTGAGGTGGAGTTTGGTTGTTGGCTACGGGCCTTATCCCTCTTCGGTAGAGGTGGATTTTGGTTGTATTGCCTCGGTGGCATTGTAAGGTTGAGAGAGGAGTTCGGTACTCCTTTAGTGGATTAGAAATCCTTCTCGGTGAAGGCGGGGACGTAGAGCTAGGGGCTCGAACCTCGGAACATATCTTTGTGTTTGCGTTTGATCCATTTTCTCTAACTCTCTCTCTTACATTTGTGCAAAGCATCATTCAATTATTCATATCTTATTGCTTGCATTTGTGCCTTGCATTATTTCATATTGCTCATCTTTATATGCTTGGCTTGCTTGTGTGTGTGCCTCACTTGTACTTAACCACAAGAGCTTCATATAGCACCTCAACCATATCTAGGGGAATCAAGAGGAGTTAGTCCAGAGCCCTTCACGGGGAATTCGGCTACACTTGTGTGTTGTATTAAGTGTGATTGCAAAATAGTTTTAAGCTTCCGCATTTAGCGCATTTAGTTTATAGATTAGCACTTTCACCTATTCACCCCCCCCTTTAGGTGTTTTTCAATAATTATATTCTAACTCTTATAAGAGTTGAGTATTTGGAATTGTAGCACCCCCTTCCCGGGATACGTACCCAGATACGTGTCCCAAAATTTTTCGACCGTATTATTCAATTTTCCTCTAGTATGTGGTTTTGTATTGTGATTGCTTATATTATTGAGTATCGGACCTGGATTCTCAGACTTAGAGTAAGCCCTGACCCGGACCGGGAACCCGATACCAGCCTGTAACCCGTTTTGACCTTTCTGGTAGTCTGATTTGACCGATTTCAGTTTCAGGCATTATTTTCTAATATTTTAGATTTTTACGATTTTCTGAAATTTTTCAGAATTTTTCTGCAAAATCTCCAAAACCGGTGTCGGCCGGCATCGCTGACTAATTCCCAGATTTTTAGTTTTCAAATGAGATTGAATTTTTAAAAAATGGCTTTCACATTACTTCTTAAAATTTCATTTTCTATTTAAATTTTTTTTGAGATTTTTCTAAATTTATCAAAATTTCACTGATTCTGGTGTTGGCCAGTATCGCTGGAAGATTTCAGAATTTTTAATTTGAAAACTACATTAAATTTCTCAAATCCCATTTCCCTAGACATCTTAAAATAATATTTGCTATTTTTGAGAATTTTTCGGAATGTTTCTGAAACAGTCAAATTTTCGCCTTATTAAAATAATAATATTATTTACCGACAATTTCTTTTCTTACTTTTTCCTTCTCTATTCCCCTACTTTGTACTTTCAAAAATTATAATAAATAAATTATTTAATAATAAAAAATTTTATACTATTTTATTTTCTTTTTCTTATTTTTTTAATTTCCTTTCCTTTTCTTTTTCTTTCTTTTATTTCTCCCCCCTTTGACTTTCCCCATCCCCTGCACCCATTCGCTTGCTCCTCTGCCATTGCCGCCTGCAAGCCACCCGCAGCCTCTCTCTTCTCCCCAAATTCATCATTTCAATTCCTTCTCCTTCTCTATTAAACCCTTCATTTCCTTTTTCTTTTCATTTCAAAAATCTAAAAACCATTACATCTCCTTCAACAAAACAAAACCCACTCATTTCCTCTCCATGGCCGCCGCCTCCACCATCACCACCGCCGCCGTCGGCCGCCCCTAGGCAGGCCAATCACCTCCCTCACACCCCTTTCCACTCCACCAACTCCTTTTCATTCAACCACCAACTCTCCACCTTCAATTTCAACAAAACCCATCTCTTCATCACCATCTTCACCTTCAAAATTCTCTATCAATACTCCACATCCTCCACTTCCACCACCACTCTATCATCTCTTCCTCCTCCTCCAACTCCCACCACCTCCAACCATCACCACAACCACCACCACCAACTACCACCACCACCTCCACCAACAACAACCCAACCAAACAACAACCAACTCCACCTCCCTCCTTCCCCTAGGCTCGTGCGCCGCCTCCCCTCCCCCGGCGGCGCCGTCGCCGCCGCCTGGCCGCTGGCATCGACGGTGGCCGGCCACCTCCTCTCCCCTCCATTCTTTTCTTCCTTTCCTTCTTTCTTTCCTTCTTCATTCTTTCTTTTCATTTCTTTTCCCTAAATAATACTCACTTTTCCTACATTCCCTAAATACCCCCACCTCATTTCCAAATTACCTCCCTATATTTACAACCCTACCCCTCCCCTTTTAATTCCTATTCCTTTTTTAAAAATACCTTATTTTTTCTCTCCTCTCTCTACTTCCTACAACTTTCTCTCTCCTCTCTCATTCTCTAATATTTATTTATAATATATATATGAGTATATATTGATTTATACATGGGTTAGTAGCTTGCTTGGTCGTGTTTGCGAATTTTTCCCGATTTTCTCGGTATTTCATCCGGTGCTGGGCGAGTACATTTCTTTGACATTTCTTACTTTATTACCATCATTTCATGATTATTAACTGGATTTTAATATATTATGTCTCTTTATGTAAGTTAGTATATGTTATATAAATGTTATCATGCTTTATAAATAGCTTACGACCATTATTATACCTTGTCGAACCGGTATTATACCGGGTATGCCTAGATCTGCTCCCGCTTTTCTCGGCTTCGCATACCTAATTAAAAGATAATTTATTAGTATAAAAATGGTAGTGAAGAGTTTGATATGTTTATGTCGTTCTCCTGTACCATGTGATGTGACCGGTTAATACCTGATATTTGATGTTGTGACTCTCACCAACATATTAGTTACCTGACCCTGACATATATATACCTGATACTTGGCCTGCTATATTTGACACATGATACCCGACACCGGTACTTGCCATGCTATATTTGACAAATGATACCCGACACCGGTACTTGCCATGCTATATTTGACATATGATACCCGACAGTGGTACTTACCAAGCTATACTTATTATTTGATATCTGATCCGGTACTTGCCATGCTATATTTATCGCTTGCTACCTGACACCTGATATAATAACACTAGACCTGATATTGTGGCACATATAATATATTGCATATATATGACTATTACTTTTACGGGGACTTGGCATGATTATTATACTGTTACCAGATATTTGGTACTCCTGAACTCCTGAACTCCTGTACTCCTGAACTCCTGTATTCTTGAACCCCTGAAAAAGGGTGACTCCTGATATTATACTCCTGATATTATACCCCTATTAATTCCCGTAGTTGGATAATTATGGTTATACTGTATACACTTGTGGATATTATCTTTGGGCAATTCATATATGTATAATAAAAATACTCAACTTACACCGGGGTGGGGGAAACTGATGAAAACCGGTATGATGTCATATTTATAATGGTGATATTTCTGAAGTGTCGTGTGGGGCGCGTAATGATAAGTCCCCGGAAGCAGTAGCCTGAATCTGAAGTGTCGTGTGGGGGCACGTAATGATAAGTCCCCGAAAGCAGTAGCTTGTACTCCTGAGCTAGTCCCGGGCAGAGACGGGACCCACTATAAATATGAGCCATCAGATTTATCAGTTTCCAAATAATAACTCGTCTTATTCATAAGTGGATGTATGTGTGCCGGTAGCACATACAAAAGCATATGAATCGGATAATAACATAAAACAACCAAACAATAATAATGTTAGGAACGTGTGATATTTGCTCTCTCCTTTGTTCGGGTCTTAATACTCACATATCAGACCCGGATAAGTTCTACAGAGTGCGAGCTCTAGTATGGACTATCGGTGATGTGAGGCGCTGATAGGGAGGCGATTGAAATATCAAACGGTGCTGATTATTATTATTGGATAAATTAAAATGCAACACCATTATATTTCAGTTATAGTATTATGACCTAAGTTAACACCTTACTTTATGACATATGATGATTACTCTAAACACACTATAGTTCTGCTACTCTTAGGGCAACTCAAGTTGTATAAACTTAGACGATGGCGACATGAGATATGAGGTATATAGATAAGAGTTTCCTTGTTTGGATTATCCCCTTGACCTATCTATCCCGTGAATCCATAATCTGAGATTGTACAACTAGTTTTTTTATACTTATATTTATCGCATGTTTAACTTATTTACCGCATGTTTATATGTACCTATGCTCTTCATACTGCCTTCCATGCATATTTTCAGTTTCAGATCCATCGATATATATGATTTACTGTCGTTTCTTTAATTTTCCTTATGTTATTTGTTATTACTTGTATCTGCATACTTGGACCACGACACTTGATCATGTACACGTGTACCTATTATGCACGCCATCTGGCTTTACTCTATGTACTCACGGGTTACATCTGACAACCCTGGATTCTCATGTCCAAATCCTGGAGTCTAGACCATGGTGATCTTACTGTAGCTGATCAGAGTGCACAGCGGATCCTCCCGTGGTGATCGGAGTGCAGCAGAAGCTCAGAAATCGCCGTAGTTCTTCCTCCCAGCTTTTCTCCTTTTTGGCTTTCGAGGCCCCTCTTGTCGTATTGTGAGCATCTCTCAGCTTTTATTATGTATATCCCTTCATATATTGTACTCTTGTATTTTCTAGTGATGTAATATTCCTGTAATATTGTATCGCTTTCTGTGATAACCATGCACTTGTATTATTCTGTTGGGATGTATATTACCACTATGCTTTCGCCTCTGATTCTTACCTGTACTGAAGCTTAGCGTATATACGTGAGGGTATTTCCGACCTGCGTATATACGTCGCAGTGACGTCTCCGCACCCGCGAGATCGGGGCGTTACAGGAATAGTCAGCAAGAATCAGGGGCTAGAGTTAGACCAAACTCTTGCTCACTCGTTGCCAAATAGAACTCAAGGTTGTGTGATCTTTTCTTATAAAATCGAGTTGAAATTCGATCTGAACAAAAATATTAAGATGCTTTTATAGAGGTTAGAGTAATAGAGAAAAGGATATCTCAAGAAATCTAGACACGGAGTAACTGACATAGCAGGAACGATCACATATGAAAGCTTGTGCGGGAAGGTGATTTGGACTCCCCTCTATCCTGAAAGCTTTGTTTTCATTTTATGAGAAAGATTTCGATCAGCGAGTCAACGAATTTAGTCAAATCAAGTAATGTGAGATTTCTCCTGTAACTCCTTCTTATATTTTGTTCGTCTTTTTGTCCTCCAAAAAAGAGTAGAAATGAGAGACCCTCCCCCCATTTCCCACTCCTTCTTCTTCCTCTCCTCTCCCCCCTCCTCTACGCCGCCCGGTGCCACCGCAAGCGATAATTTAGTTATTTATTTAGTTTATTTATTTATTTATGAAACGGAGAATCACTTTATTATATTTGGATTTATTTCTTTTAACAGTTTATAAATCTTTGAGACCTTTCACTGACTAAATCTTGGCGTAGCGCGATCTGGCTCATCTGGGTACTGTCTCTATCTTTGTTTTATCATCATTAATTAATTAATTAATATTTGCAATAATTCCTTTTTCTTTTCCTCTCTTCGAAGTTTAGAATCCTGCTCCTTTGGGTTTTGACCATCTCCAATTACTCTAGGTATCTATACAAATACTCCCAAACACAGACACACACACAAGCACGCACACAGACACACTCAGTTTTCCTATATATTTTCAACAATAAATTTATTAGACATCGATCTGTTTTATTAGGATCAGTTGTTATTGCGATTACTACAAGGTAGCTTCAGCTTCTATTTGTTTTGTTATATACTAGTCTACGGACTAATATACTATAATCTAAAATTTCAAGAGGAGAGCAACTCTTTTTTTTTTCTTACTTGCTTGCTTTTTTACTTGATACAAAAACCAAAGAGGTACATGGCCTTTTATAGGCTTCAAAACTTACAAGAATAGCAACCTCCAAATTCAAGAATAGCAACCTCCAAATTCAAGAATAGCAACCTCCAAATTGATGATGACTCCTAATTGATGATGACTAAATTGATAATGATGACTCTTCAATCTTTCTAATTAAAGATGATGACTCATCATCTTCCAAAAAGGACATTTTTATTTGATATTCCAACACACCCCCTCAAATCAAAATGTTTTTCATACCGAGCATTTCTTTTAGCCTTCTGAAAGGTTCAATAGGCAATGGCTTGGTGAAAATATATGCTACTTGCTCCATGGTATGACAATACTCCAGCTTCACAGTTTTCTTCTTTACATGGCCTCTGAGAGAATGAAACCGTGTATCTATATGTTTGCTCCTCCCATGATGTTTGGGTACTTTGCAAGTTGGATGGCTGATTTGTTGTCCACAAATATTACAGTTGCTTCTTCTTGTGGATGATCCAATTCCTTTAAAATGTTCTGCAACCAAATAGCTTCACATACAGTAGATGAAGCTGCAACATACTTTGCTTCGCATGAAGATAAGGCCACAACTCCTTACTTCTTTGAGGTCCATGAAAATGCAGTTGACCCAAGATAAAAGACATAGTCAGCGGTGCTTTTTCTCTCATGTTGGTCACCTCCCCAGTCGCTATCTGAATAGCCTACTAACTCTGCATTTTCACCATAAGTATAAAATAGACCAAGGTTGAGTGTGCCTTTGATATACCTTAGAATTCTCTTTGCAGCTAGCCAATGAGACTCCTTCGGTGTCTGCATATAGCGACTCACAAGTCCGACTCCGTAAACAATATCAGGTCTTGTGATCGTTAAGTACCTCAGGCTACCGACGAGACTTTTGAAAAAAGTTGAGTCTACAAAATCTCCAATTCCTTCTCTTGATAGCTTCGTTCCTGTGGCTATTGGGGTGTTTACTGGGTTGTAGTTACTCATCTTAAATTTCTCCAAGATCTCCTTCATGTACTTCTTTTGAGATATAAATATCCTATCTTGTTGTTGCTTCACTTCGATACCAAGAAAGTAGGACATCAATCCATTGTCCGTCATCTCAAATTCATTGAACATCGCCTCCTTGAATTCAGCAAGCATCTCATCGCAACTTCCTGTGTATAACAAGTCATCAACATAAAGACAAATTATTAGAAATTCACCTTGATGGTTCCTCTTCATGTAGATGGCATGCTCATAAGGACATTTGGTGAAGCCGTTTTGATGAAGATAACCATCAATTCGGGCATTCCATGCCCGTGGTGCCTGCTTTAAGCCGTACAAGGCTTTCTTTAGGTGATATACTTTGTCTTCTTGCCCTTTTACCAGAAAATCTTCTAGCTGTTGTACATACACCTCTTCTTCAAGAATACCATTGAGAAATGCTGACTTGACATCTAGATGATATAACTTCCACCTGTGATGAGCTGCAAGTGAAATTAATAATCTCACCGTATCTAATCGAGCAACTGGTGCAAAGACTTCTTCATAGTCGATGCCGTATTTTTGTTTGTAGCCTTTCGCCACAAGCCTCGCCTTGTACCGATCAACCTCACCATCTGCTGTGCGTTTGATCTTGTACACCCATTTGACACCTATCGCCTTGTGATTTTGTGGAAGTGTTGTCAACTCCCATGTGCCGTTCTTCTGGATGGCATGCATCTCCTCCTTCATTGCTGATCGCCAACATTCTTCTTTCTTAGCCTCTTGGAAAGTGAGAGGCTTATGATCGGCATATAAACAAAAGAGATTAGTTTCTCCATCTTCTTCTATCTGCTCATAGATCTCCCTGAGGCTTCTCATTTTGATTGGACCTCGTTGCACGGAGGATTCGCTGCTACTACCTTCCCCAGAAGATGGAGAACCTCTTGCAGGAGACGGTGTAGCATGTTGAGGAGATGATGGTGTAGTTGGTGGTGGATCCTCTTGTAGGGGCTCATCAGGTTCATTCACCATGGGTTGCTCTTTGACAGTCTCTTCATTGCTCCAACTCCATGCTTCAGCTTCATTGAAGACAACATCTCTACTAATCACTAGTTTCTTAGATAGTGGATTGTAAAGCTTGTATGCCTTCGACTCCTCGCTATATCCGATGAAAATGCATTTTTCACCATGATTGTCAAGCTTCTTCCTTTTGACTTCAGGTACTTGAGCATATGCAACACACCCAAAAATTCGTAGGTGTGCGACATTAGGCGTATAGCCGCTCCATGCTTCTTGAGGCATCTTGCCCTTCACTTGCTTCGTCGGGCACCAGTTGAGCAAGTAGGTTGAACATGCCACAGCTTCCGCCCAAAACTGCTTCGGCAATCCCTTTTCTTTAAGCATGGTTCTCGTCATGTCAAGAATAGTGCGGTTCTTTCTTTCTGCGATGCCATTTTGCTGTGGTGTATAGGCAGTAGTAAACTGTCTCTTTATGCCTTGCTCCCTGCAATATTCTTGAAACATATTTGAGGTGTACTCACCACCTCGATCAGATCGGAGAGTTTTTAGCTTATAGCCACTCTCTGCTTCAACAAGAGCTTTAAAATTCTTAAAGGTAGTAAAGGCAGCAGATTTTTCTTTAAGAATGTACACCCACAATTTTCTACTGAAATCATCAATGAAAGTAATAAAATATCCATTACCTCCTAAAGAGACGGGATCTAGCGGTCCGCAGATGTCAGTATGAACAAGTTGTAATGGTGCCTCCGCTCTCCACGACTTTCCATTGGGAAAAGGAAGTCGTGTTTGCTTGCCAATTATGCAAACTTCACAAGTATGACTTGGTGGATCGATTGTGGTAAACCTCGTACCATGCCGGCTGTAGATAGTAACTTCAGGCCGCTGAAATTTAGATGACCGAAGCGAAGATGCCACCTCCATGACTCATTCTCTATGAGTCCTTGAAAATACTTCTCAACTTTTGTGTTTAGATGTAAGGGAAACATGCGGTTCCTTGTCATCTTAATACAAGCTATAAGACCTCCTTTTGCATTTTTCAACCAAAGGTGGTTGTTCTCCATATATACTTTATATCCTTTTTCGAGTAATTGACCGATGCTGAGAATATTACTTTTCATGTTAGGAATATAATAAACATCGAAAATATACTCGGGCTTACCATCCTTTTGATAGATTTTGATCTTCCCTCTGCCTTCAACAGAGAGTTTTGAAGAATCTCCCAAGCTCACACTTCCATGAACTCCGTCTGCGAGTTCCATGAATAGTTCTTTCTTCCCGCACATGTGGTTGCTAGCACCCGAGTCAAGGTACCACACATCATTCTGCACACTTGAATCATCATGAGTAAGAAGAAGAGTAGAATTCTTACCCATGTCATTTGTTACTTAGCAAGATTGGTAAGATTTTCAGTTCTGTGCCAGCAATCTGAGGCATAATGTCCAAATTTTTGACAGTTGTAGCATTGGACGTTCTTGTTGTTTCCACGTCCAGATGTAAATCTTCCCCGATCGCTTCGTCCTCGACCTCTGAAGCTTTGGAACTCCACTTGATTTTGAGTGGTTCGTTATTGGGGACCACGTCTCCTGCCTCTGCCACGACCACGACCTCTACTATGTGAGCCACGATCATTTAGAGTCAGCTTTGACTCTAATGCTTGTTCCAAGGCTATGGAACCAGTCTTCTTTTGTATGCGTTGCTCATGAACTTGGAGAGATCCCAAAAGCTCCTCTATTGAGATCTCCTCCAAATTCTTGGACTCCTCAATTGCCGCCACCACGTGCTCGAACTTTGATGTGAGAGATCGCAGCAATTTCTCCATCACTCGGATGTCCTCCATCTTCTCTCCATTTCTCCTCATTTTATTCACAATTAGAAGTAATCGTGAATAATAATCGGAGATTTTTTCTTCATCTTTCATTTGAGTGGCTTCAAGATCGCCCCTCAAAGTTTGAAGACGAATTCGCTTCACCCGCTCGACTCCTTTGTAGATGGTAGCAAGGATTTCCCATGCTTCCTTGCTCGTCGTTGCTTCGGCAACTCTCTCGAAGGTAGACTCGTCCAACCCTTGATAGAGTAGAAAACGAGCCTTACTATCCTTCTTTCTTTTCTCTTTAAGAGCCTTCTTCTCTTCGGCGGTGTAGGCGGCTTCTACCTCCGGTGTGGGTTTCTTAAACCCATCAACGATCAGCTCCCACAACTCTTGAGAACCAAATAGAGCTTTCATCTGAATCGACCAACTCTCATAGTTATCTTTCAATAACTTGGGCACTTGTGGATTGATGAGATTGTTGATGGAGGCCATGAGGAGAAGAGGAAAAAATTGAACTGGCTCTGATACCAATTGTTGTATACTAGTCTACGGACTAATATACTATAATCTAAAATTTTAAGAGGAGAGCAACTCTTTTTTTTTTCTTACTTGCTTGCTTTTTTGCTTGATACAAAAAACAAAGAGGTACATGGCCTTTTATAGGCTTCAAAACTTACAAGAATAGCAACCTCCAAATTCAAGAATAGAGGTACATGGCCTTTTATAGGCTTCAAAACTTACAAGAATAGCAACCTCCAAATTCAAGAATAGCAACCTCCAATTGATGATGACTCACTTGATGATGACTCCTAATTGATGATGACTAAATTGATAATGATGACTCTTCAATCTTTCTAATTAAAGATGATGACTCATCATCTTCCAAAAAAGACATTTTTATTTGATATTTCAATATGTTTGTCAGCTTCTATTTGTTTGTTTTGGTGTTGTTTGCTCTGTGTTTGTGAGATTTAATTGTAATTTATCGTTTGTCTAATGGGGATTGATGGGGGTTAATATTTTGAAATTGGGTTTTGTTGATTTTTTTCTGAAGGTAGCTAGAATTTGCAAGCCATGGTGAAGGACACAGAGCACTACGATACCTTGGGTGTTAGTGTTGATGTTTCTGCCGCAGAGATAAAGAAGGCCTACTACATTAAGGTGGGACAAGTTGCTCTGTGTTCTCTATTGATAATGTTTAATTGGAATTTGCTTTTCTTTTCATACATGAATTTATATCATAATGTTGATTAAGTAGGCGTGTACTCTGAATAAGAGAGAATACTTGCCAAATGATGGATTATTTGCTATTTCTGTTACTGAATTATCATTTTGCAATGGGATCTGTCTCGAAAGTTAAGTTCTTAATTGATTTGGGATAATTTATTTGGGAATTATTACCATTGAAATGGAACTTAGCTTACAATTTACCTTGTACTAAGATCTTATTTATAGATTAATCAGAACTGCCAACTCCTGAATTGATAATCATCTGTGGAGAGTGTGATGAAAGACTCAAGTTTATATTCTGTCAGCACAATAATTATCAAGTATCTCTCTGGTAATGTTATATACAACCAGGACACGGATCACCGTGGACATTGAAATAAAATAATATTATACAAAAAATAGAATTAGGATAACTCATGATATAACCTCAAGGTTCATAACAACAAATTGTATGACTATATTTTTAATTAAACCCTAAACCCCCAATCATATAAACTATGAAAACTAAACACCGTCCAGGCTGGATCCAATTGTCTTAAGGCTGGTTCAAGAGTGATCATATGCTAACGTGTCGGATACATATCCACCAAATATCTTGCTTGTATCGTGCAAATACGTGTCAGACATGGATCTGACGGCCTCTGGCTTATGTTGATGCGAACATAGATCAAATGTTACAGTACGGTTTTACATTTTTGTTAATTGAAATTAGCATTATATCTAATGTAGGGTTTCTTGAAAACATGTTGATTGATATAGTTTCACCGAACTAAATGTCATCACTAACTTTCCATTATTAAGTTGGTTTCCTCTTGAACTTTGATTAAAAATTAAAAATGTCTAAATTAAAAATGTCCAAGACATTAGCACAATACTATCAAATTGAGTGTCATTCTTGCTTAGTTTTCTCCCAAGCATGTGGCCCCTTGTTCCATGTTTCTTTCTTATATTTCAGAACGTCCTTCACAACTGCTTCTTTATTAGTGGTTTTCTAGTGCAAGAGCCATAAGATATACATGCAAATATATGTACTTTCTATGAGCTTCACATTCATGTTTTCACTACTAATTTCATGTTCATTACTGATATTCAACTGCTTCACTTTCTTGAACATGTTGAATGATATTATGGATACATGCATCAAGAGCTTTATATTCATGTTTTTGCGACTAATTTCATGTTCATTACTGACACTAGACTGCTACACTTCCTTAATGTGTTATTCAACTTTTAATGACTATTGCTTCCTAAGTTTTATTCATGAGTTTATTGCGTGCTCAGCACTCTCTTGCAACTGTTACCTTCTTTACTTTAAGAACTTAACATGCTATTTTAGATGTTCACCTACTATTATCTCTGGATTAGTTATAATATAATCTTTAATCTTCACATCTTTATGTATTTTAAATTCATTACTTTAATTTACAAAATAAAGAATTTTACTGCTCAATTGGATAATCTCATTCCTTTTTTTAATCTCAGTAGTTATTTATTTATTTATGACACATTTGTGGGAAGGCTGGTGCACCCAGATACAAAATCCTGGAGATCCAGCAGCTGCTCATAAATTTCAGGTGTGCAACATGGGATAAACTTTAACATTGCGAAATACCTGAATGACTATGCCCTCTTTTTCTGAATTGTATATTAAAATTTTGCATGTGTTGTGTGTTTAGTTTTCTTGATGAACATTATTAGCCAATAAACTTTTGGGTAAAGTGATTTGCTGACAGCATGTTTACTTACAGCACGTGGTTACATGATTTTCCTTATCTATTGATTTTGTAGGGAAGATTGTTAATGGATCACAAAACAACAAATATGATGCTTTTAGCAAACTACACAATGCTTTCTCTTTGCTGAATGCCATTTCATTAGGGAAACAATCAATTTTTGCTTTTGAAATTTGAATAACAAGTGTTAAAGTTGGTGTTACACACATTGTTGGCCCACTACCTAATTATATAGTTTCTTTTGGATTTGTTGGTTTAAACGGGTCGAACTCTACTCATTTCACGGACCAGGTTGCGCATACACCCAAACCACTAGCCGCGGAGGTGATGCATGCCGGTTTGGTGTAGGGCAGGCCGGGTAAGGGTTGCTGTTAGGGTTCATTTAGAGGGGATTCTTTCTTGCTTTTATATAAGCGTATATAGAGAGGTCCCTCTACATATAAGCAAAGCAATGCAACAAAGAGACTATTGCTAGCCATTGTCTCCTCAATTTTTGACTCATAAGATGATGTCAAATAAATCAATGTATAATAGATGAATTATATCATTCTGAATAATACATGAAAAATTAATGAGAAATAGAAATATCAATAAAGAGAGAGATGAAACACAATATAAACTACAAGTCATTAATTCACCATTTATGGTTACTCTGACAATAGTACTAGTGCTCTCAACAATATCCTTCTTCTCCTATCAGGTTCTTTCAT
Organism: Agave tequilana; assembly: GCA_038442645.1. Taxonomy (NCBI): domain Eukaryota; kingdom Viridiplantae; phylum Streptophyta; class Magnoliopsida; order Asparagales; family Asparagaceae; genus Agave; species Agave tequilana. Next base: position 30,824 of record JAVJIF010015984.1, on the reverse strand, counting down.
AACAATGCTTCAAATTCAAAAATATTCATAGTTATGAGATCTCAAAAATCTCTCTCGTCTCAAAACAAGATATAAAAGCTCAATCCTTGGTATCACCTGAAATCCCTTCAAAAGCAAATTCAAATATTACTAGCATTTGCACACATTCCCTAGGTCTTTAATAAATCAATTCTTAAAAAAATAGTCTATAATTTAAAATAGAAATAAAATTGAATAAATTCACTTCTAAATATCTCTTAAAATCCCTTTATTTCATAATGTTATCAAAAGTAAAAGTAAAGCTTCAACAATATCTAATGTTCGATCTACGTCATCATCTCCACTTTGGTTAACCTAATATCAAAATTTAGGTACTAATCTCAAAAGTAAAGCACAGAACTTCAATAATCTCTGATGTTAATCTCCCCTTTAGTTAACCAAATCTCAAATTTTAGTTAACCTAATCTAAAAATAGAAATAAAATTGAATAAATTGACTACTAAATATCTCTTAAAATCCCTTTATTTCATAAAGTTATCATAAATAAAAGTAGAGCTTCAACAATTTCTAATGTTTATGTCCCCTTTAGTTAACCTAATCTCAAATTTTATAAACTACAACAAAATTCTTCTAAGAAGAATAACAAAGAAATCAGAAAAAAATCTGTAATGCAGATCCTTATCTTAATCTAGATCTTTGAAGATCATCTTCTTACGTTGATCCACTTTCTTTTCTTTTTCTTTTTTTCTTCTCTTTTTTCTCTCAGTCATCAACCTCCGTCCTTTTGCATCTCTTTCTTTCATTTTTGCTCTATCGGAGAGATGAGATGCCATCTTGTTATGTATCATATATAACTTTCTTTCAAGTTTTAGTTGGATCTATTTTTAATTGGAGCTTATTTGTAAACACCACCCTCCTTTAATAGCAAATTGCTTATTAGTCCTAAATGTGTCAACATTACAAATACACCTTTAATTTAGATAACCTTATACAAATTAGTCCAAAGTCTCCATAATTCTTTTTTAAAATAAAATGGTTAATTATTAGTAGTTAAAAATTGGGTATTACTCAATGTCCCAAAGTTATATTCAAATGTAATAAGTCTGTCAAAATTTTAAAAAGAGATTTTTGTATTATTATTGATGTTGGCAATACACTAAATATATAAATATTACAGTTACATGACATGAAAACCTCTAATCAAAACCGACCGAAGGGAGGTTTTCTCCCGTGACTCATATAAAAACTTTGTCCATCTGTCCGTCCGTTTTCATCCGCGCGAGAGAGAGGAGCATTGACCCCTCCTCCTTTCTCTCTCAGCTCCTCCCTCCTTTTTTCTCTCTTCTCCTCTTGACCGATCGATCGGTTTTTCACCGACAACGACGATATACTAGTTATAATACAATCACTTCTCATAATATAAATAGGACTTCTAATAATATATAGAAACATGACTCCTAATATTGTAACTACAATGACTCTTAATAGGTAACTATAATAATTAAAGACTTTAACACTCTCCCCCAAGCTGAGTATAGATGTCAATGATGCCCAACTTGTTACAAATAATAAAACATATTCTAAATAAACTTTTCATGTTGCTGATTCGATGCCACACTGCTGATTTCATGTTAAAGCATTGATCAAGACATTACTGATTCAACATTGTTGAAGCATTGATGTCGATGTTAAAATTTTCAATTAAAATGCGAGGACCGTTTGATGTTTGGATATAATTAGGATTTTAGATTTTTTCCAAACTCAGTACTCAGTAAAAGATGAGATTTTGAGATATTTCTCAAACTAAATAGAGTAAATACCAAGAAACACACGCACAAACTTTGCCACATGCAATTAATTTTTTCCTTGAGTTTGCCGGTAGAAATCAACGTAGATGGTGTAATACGAGCAGCAGATAGTTACAATTGACTCAGCAGAGATGATAGGAAGCAGCAGAAGCCTTAACAATAGATGATAGAGATCATAGACGCTGATATTGCTATGGAGATGATTGAAGACGATCATAGGTAATATTGAGACAGTAGGAAGCAACAGGGAGTACCGACGAGTACTATAGGTGATCGAAAATAGAAAAACTCAGTCGACAAGAGCAGCAGAGGACTTTGGATGGTGTAAAAATTGATGTCTGCTGGGGTTTTTGATGATCATGACGGATTGAAAATCAGTTAGCAAGGAGATGATGGAGAGAGATGCTTTCATTTGAGGTTTTTTATGAACAATGTCTCATATTCTTCATGACACTGTTCACGATGAACAATACCCATATGAACAATATTATTATTTTTATTTTTTTTAGGCGAAGGCAAGAAAAACTAGTATTGTGGTTTTTAAAAAAGAGGCTAGGGTTAAGATTTTTGCTCTGACTATTAAAGTCTTTAATTATTATAGTTACCTATTAGGATTCATATTGTATTTATCATATTAAGAGTCATGTTTCTATATGTTGTTATGAGTCATATTTCTATATGTTATTACGAGTCCTACTCATATTATGAGAAGTAATTGTATTTGGATTAGAGGTTTCTTTATCATGTAAGTGTGATGCCTATATATTTAGGGCATTGCCCACATGAATAATAATACGAAATCTCTTCTTCTAAAATTCTGTCATGGTATGAGAGCCATAAGGTTCTTGATCCTTCACAATCTTCGTCGTCATCGTGTCCGCTTGCTATTAAAAGATCATAGTCGACATATTCTCCTCCTTTTTTTTCCTTTTCTTCTTTTTCAAGTCCGATCTGAATTCACATCTGTTTATATATTAAAACAAATTAACTGTTCACATGAATGGTACTGTTCATGTTGAACGATAACACTAAAAAAATTGAGTTTTTTTTTGCAACTGAATCTTTCTCTTTGTTCCTAATTCTTTTCGTTCTTGTTAGTTTTTGCCATGTATGTTCGTTGGCTATTTTCGTTAGCAATCTTTGTGCAAATTTGGAAAACAATAATCTGAAATTTGATTAGTTGAGAACCCTAGTTTTGTTTATTCTTAGTTCTAAATGTGTTTAGATTTGTTAAATTTAGATTTGAAATTTTGAAGATTGGTTCCGTTGGATGTATCGTTTTGAGTTTGAGATCTCCACATCTGAGTTTTGAGTTCCCCGCACAGTCTTTGTGTCTTCGTTTTGTTTAGATTGCCTCCTCTATCTGCAACCCTCTTCTTAAATTGCAGAAGTTCTTCTATGACATAGTTCGCTTTCAATTGATCCTTGTTTCATCAAATCACAGATTTGAATTGATTTCAGATCTGCTGCAAAGTTGCAGTCTTGATCAATAGTTCTTTGTGATCTTTGTTTGCTTCCTTGCTTCTTGCCTAGGAGTTCGATCAAAATCGCGTGCATCTCTCTAGTTCAAAATTCGCAAGAAGTTGTGCTAAGTTTTGTTTAGATTTGTTTTGTCTTTCTTACTATTGGAAGGTTGGAAGATTGGGATTTGATTGGATTAGAAATCGGACTCCAATCTTATCAAAAATCTATTTTGCCTGAAGATTGAAGGACTCGAGTTGCTCAGCTCACGTTTTGTTCACTGCAGCGAGTGTGTTGATTGCTTGGTTAAGGATGAAAGCAAGGAATCTATTATCCACTTGAAACAACAAATTATATGAAAGGAAGGATCAGGTGTAAGGCAGAACAACAAATAGCAAACAGTAAGGGTGCAGGCTGGAATCTGTTAATCTAACGGCTGAAGTTGATTTGTCTGTATCTTAGTGTTTTGATGCCTGATTTTGGTGATCTTGGAGTCGATTACAAGGTTTTTGAGTGTTTTGAACGCAATGGTGGAAGTGGATTTTGTAGATTCTACTGTTTGGAGTAGACTTTGTAGAGATTGGTGGAAGAATCAACGATTTAAGCCCGATTTCAGCACTTTCAATATGAAGATTTGTTTGATATTTTGATTTTTGAGAATTTTTTTGTTTGGAGATTGGTCTGCTTTAGAGTCACACAGTGGAGAGTAAAATCCGTAGATGAATTCGCTTGGAAAATTCGTTTTGATTCTCAGTTTTGGTTTGGACCCTTCAATTTGGTTCATATTTGCTTTCATTTCGGTCTTGGTTTGGACAACTTGTGGTTTGTTCAATTTGAATTTTGGCAATTTGACAAGTCATCTTTGGTAATTCGTCTTGGTTTTGGCTTAGGTTCTTGTTTGCCTTTCTTAAGTTCGGTTGGGCATTTGATCTTGCAATTTTTGCACATGAGAGGAAGATATGTTTGGATGTTTGAAAGGTTTGGATTTGGCTTTTGGTGTTTCGAAAATTCACTCTCAGCAATTTGGTAACTCGTCTTGGGTATTTCGATAATTCGATAATTTATTTTCGACAATTTGGCTACTTGACAACCGGTCTTTAGGTAATTTGCATTTAGCATTTGTTTCATGCAACGGAGTTCCTTCGAGGTCCCAAAAAGAGGATCATCTAAATTCGTTTCAGATCCCAAGGGAAGATCGTTTGAGTTCGTTTTAGATCCCGAGGGAGGATTGTTTGAGTTTGTTTGAGGTCCTGAGGGAGAATCCTTCGAGTTCGTTTGAGGTCTCGAGGGAGGATCCTTTGAGTTTGTTTCAAATCCTTAGAGAGGACTGCTTGAGTTTATTTGGATTGGTTGTCTTTAGTTCGACAACATTAGCATCGACAACTCAAGATTTATATCAACAACTAGTGTTTTAGCACCAACAATTCAGTTGTTCGGCATCGTCATTAGCTTTTTAGTAGTTCAATATTTGTTTTTGTTTAGTTTTTGTTGTACAAATTCTGGATGTCATACCATCATAAGTTTGAGGAGGGAATGAATAAGAATATCGGTCAGAGAGGAAATAGACAGGTTTTGAGAGATCCGTAAACTCATTAGAGGATGAGGTTTTGAGAGATCCTCAAACTCAGTAGAATAAGAGGAGACTGATCAGAAGAGAGAAGTCGTTGGTATTCTACGAGAAGAGACGATTAATAATTTGAAGCCTGAATTCAACAAAGAATTTTGACAAAGCAGAAGCACAACATGGCCCGACGCTAGACACGTGCTACATGAGTGTAGCTTAGCGCAGGCTCAAAAATAGCAAGAGAACTTTGATCAGTAGAGAGAATTTTTGAGAGGTTCTGATACCATATTAAAGTCACTGTCACTACACCACAACTCCGAAGTTAAGATGAGGGTTGAGGTATTTATATTTTAACAAAGTCAATGTCTCTATCCATTGTTCTTTTGTAAACATCACCCTCCTTTAATAATAAATAACTTGTTAGTCCTAATTTGTCCACATTGCAAATACACCCTTAATTTGAAAACGTGACTTCTTACTTTGTGAAGAAATTGTTGGTACATGGATCGTGTTCTATAAATTACATGCAAGATCATAATGATTAAACAGCCGAGTCATTAGCCAAATTGTTGTAGTTAAGCCTGGTAATGTCTAGCTATTGCATTGCAATTGACAAACTATGAAGCCTTTATCCAAATTATTGAGATTGCATCATGCAAATACACCACCTTAATCTTAGTTTTCATTTCCCTCATTTTTCCTTTCATTTCTGATGATATTCCACTTTATCATAAATGGATTAGTTGTTTGTGGTGAGAATTTGTTCATGGCGTATTAATTGGTGGCAGTATATTGGTAGTGTCTGATAATGGTACTTAAATATTGGTTTAAACTTTGATGATAATGTAATTATAGTAAGCTAATTGTATTTCAACAAACATGAATGAGGTGTGTTTTTCCACAATACATTTCACTCTGTGGTCATATGCTTTGTTTTTTTGCAGGCACTTGGAGAGGCTTATCAGATCTAAAGTGATCCTGGAAAACATGAGGCATATGAGAAGCATGGAAAGGAAGGCCTTCCTCAGTAAGTTCACAAACTCAAGTTGACATGTATCGTTATTTATGGAGACGGAATGAACATGTTCACTTCAGTGGCGACACCTTTCTACATTTCACTGTACTAAGATAAATATGTTCCTGGAATCAACTTGGCATGGCTTATATGATTACTAAATGTTGGCTTCTAGAAGAAGGTATGAAAAATTACAGCAAAATCCCCATTATGTTGAATGCTAATGGTTTAGCACTCCCATGTATCAGGGATGCCATGGTGGATCCTTCTGCTGTATTTGGGATGCTTTTTGGAAGTGAATTCTTTGACGATTAAGTCGGGCAATTGGCTTTAGCAACCATTGCCTCCGCAGAAATTGAAGAAGAATCTCAAGCCCAGGAAGTTCGGAGGCAAAAAATTCAAAAGAATATTAAGGTATCCTACTCAATTAGTGATTTAAATGTCCTTTGTGCTACTTCCCTTGTATAATCACATTCATATGTGGAAAATGCACTCGTTTGTATTCTTCTGAGAATTTTTTTTTTTTTTTTTTTTTGACTAGTACGACTACCTCTTGCCCTGCCTCCCCGATTTATAGCATATGTTGGTCCGAACTTGGAGACTCTCTCCTGTGGCAAAGAGTGTTATCGTGGCTAAGCTACTCTCACAATTTTACATGAGAACTGATCCTTAGTATTCTGGCAAAAGCTATTTTTTTGAGTCAAAATATGTATAACTGCTGATTCTAAATAATTTATCTTTATTATCTCTTTGCATTGATTTTTTTTAAAAGGAAAAAGGGCAACAAGACATCACTCAAGTTTTATTAATAAAGCAAATCCCCTAAGGGAAAAGTACAAGGAGACAGGGTGGTGGTGGTGGTGGGGCGTGGGTGGGCGCTACAACAAGGAACTAGCGAGGAGTGTGCTCTTTACACTGGTTTTTAAGTCTGCTGCAGCTCCTCTCTCTCTCTCTCTCTCTCTCTCTCTCTCTCTCTCTCTCTCTCGCACGCTGTTAGATATATCCATTCCTGTAGCAGATCGGTAAAATGATAAATATGTAAAAATTTCTGATTGTTGGTAAGTGAAGCTTTCTCACCTCTCTACTTTGATTATTGAAGTCTTCTGCAGCAACCTCTGCATGTGTGGGTGGTGGGTGGGTAGCTGGACGCATGCGTGCATGTGTGCCCCATGTCACGTTAAAATGATAAATATGTAAAAAAAAAAATGCTCTGGTCTACTGTAAAAAAAAAAAATGCTCTGGTCTAGTTCTTAAATTATCATTTGACATGAATATTTCTCTTTTCCAAGTGCAGGACCTACAAAAAGAAAGAGAAGAGAAACCTCAAAACGCGTCTGCAGCCCTATGTTGAGGGGAAAAAAGATGACTTTGTGAAATGGGCAAACTCTGACTCCAGTGGTTTGTCAAAGCAGGTAGGTCTATTTCATGCCACTGTAAAAGAATTCTAACTTGCTGATATATTTCTGCTTATCAAATTTAAACCATTAAAACCCGTGTTCTTTATTTGCTTCATTTCTTTACAAGATGATTGAAGCTTTTCTTTGGAATCATCTGAAGACGCTATGGTGGGAATTTGTTTAGTTTGGGGACATGGAGGACTTACGTGCGCATGAGGCGCAATTCTCTTCGATTATTAGGTTATTTTCTTTATTGATAGGCTCTTTTCTCTATTTAATAGTTGCTTTTAGTTTCACATCGGTTAGGATAGGGAATTCCTTTTGTATGGGCTTATAAAAAGCCGGCTAGACTATTGGGTTGGATAGTTTAGTGAAATCAATTTAAAAACCCTTTTGCTTTGCATGCTGATTTGTATTGCTCTTTAAATCTCTTGCATGCTGATTTGTGAGAGTTGGTGAAAGATCACCTGGTGTCGATTCCTGAATTAATCAAAATTTATCTTTATTTTCATTTAAAATTAGTTCTACATCAAATTGGTATCAAAGCTAAAATTCTTGATTTCTTGCTCTTTTCTTCATCCAAAAAAAAAAAATTCCTTCCCTATAACCCTAGCCTCCTCCTCTACAAAATCCTAGATCTTCCTCCACTCCTCTTACCTAGTTCAAAAAAAAAATTGAAACACTATAATTAACTAAAAAAATTCAAAAAAAAGATAAAAGATCAAAGAAAAGAAAAAAAAAAGAAAAAGAAATAAAAAACGAGAAAATTCCATAGCCACTATTCATCTTCTTCCCTATCGTCAACACTGCCCCGCCACCAACTCTGCCCACATGACCATCGTCTCCCTCGCCACCAACTCTGCCTCTTCATCTCTCCTTGCCGACGACACTGACCACCTCTTCTCTCAGTCGTCGCTGTCGAATGAAGTCACCCTCGCCGCCTGCCTTCCACAACCTCACTGACCTCCTCCTCCGCCCGACTTCCCCGGCAACACTCGATTGCCCCCACCAACCTCGAGATCACCCGTCTCGATCGATTCTGACTTCGGGCCCCCTCCCCCTTCCCTTCCCCTTCTCGCCTTCCTCGCATGGTTCACAGTCGCGGTCTCGGCCGCCAACTCGGCGGGCACTGAGACAGATCGATCTCGGCGGCTCGGATCGGTCTCGGGCGATACGCGCAAAACGCTACATAGAAAGCTCAAATTTTTTTGGAAAAATCACGACAAATCTTAAAAAATGTAGACATCTACATTCATGTATCACCTAGCACACTAAACATAAAGCGAAAGTATAAATACATGCGTTGTCGGTAAAAGCATATCAAAATACATTCACAATATAGTAAATTGTACAAACTACATTTATAAATACATGCTAATGTAGTTATTTTCACATTGAATTGCGATGAGGCACAAAATCATCATCATGATCATCTCTACGGTAAGTAGATAAACCGATACTAGTGCTTGTAAATCTCTCAAGTTGTGGTCTGTAATCATGGACGTATGTCACACCATAATGTTGGCCTGATGTCAAACTCAACATTTGTATATGACCTTCAAGACTATAAGTTTCTTCATCAGTAACCGTCGCCATCATCGCCATCACTGTCATCATTATCATCACCATCTTCATCATCATCACTAGTAGAACTGGATAAAACCCTCACATCTTCACCACCACTACCATCATCTGCTTCTCTTATACCTCGGAGGGGGGAGGGGAGAGATCAGAAACAGGGAGAGAGAGGGAGGGGGAGGGGAAAGAGACAGAGAGAGACGGGAGATGGAAAGGGAGACAGAGAGCGGATGAGAGAGGGAGGGGGAGAGAGACAATGGGAGGGGGAAGGAAACATACAAAGAGAGACGGGAGATGGAGAGGGGGAGAGATAGAGAGCGACTGAGAGAGGGAGGGGGAGGGAGAGGGAAAGAGACAGAGAGGGAGGAACATCACCTGGGGCTGGGGAGGAGCGGCCAACGGCGATCGGGCGCCTGCGAAGTCCAGATCTGAGCGGCGACGATCGGGCAGCAGCGGCGATCTCCAGATCTGAGCAAGAGGTAAGTTTTTTTTTTTTTTTTCTTTATACCCGTTCGTCACGGGTGAATATACATTTCGAGCTGACTCAACCGAGAATTGGAGTCAACTCGGTTGATTCAACCGAGTCACGATCGATTCGACCGTGAATCGGCCGAGTCGACCGAGTCAACTCCGATTCTCGGCCGAGTCGGTCTCCTCTGAGTTGAGTCGATCGACTCGTGACTCGGACTCGTCTCGGAGCGGGCCGAGACGGATACGACTCGGCCGACTCGTCTCCGACTCGGCCGAGTCTTTGAACCGTGCTTCCTCGGGCCCCCCTATGCCACCGCTCCCGCCTCCTCCCCCTTCACTACCTCTTTCGCCACCCCCCGGCCTATAAATAAAATTGTCAAAAAAATACGTGTGAGCTCGGGTTTGAACCCAGGACTTCTAATGTGTGAGATTAGTTTGATGACCAACTACACCCAAGAATTTGAAAATATTATGTAGAAAAATTTTATTTAAGGTTTTGAAATCGGGTCAAATGGGTCGGGTCAGGTCGACCCGACTAAGTTAGGATCGGGTCCGAGTTTAGATTTTTGACCCGTATATATAATCGGGTCGGGTCGACCTGAAGCCGATTACAGGTCGACCCGTGATGACCTAACCCGTTTAACCCGACCAGACCTGAATTGCCACCTCTAGAAAATACTATACACACTACTAATATACAATATTTAATCAAAAAATAAAACCTATTTACTATAATTCATAATAGTTAATATAATATTAACAAAAGAAATCTTTCTTCTTTTACTATGTTTCTTCTTCCTTGATATTTGTCCATGCTCTTCCTCCTCTTCACTCACCAACTCAAAACCCAAATCCAAACCCAAACCCAAACCTAAAAGTCTAAACTGAAATTGAAACCTGTCTCAATGTCTTCATAATGTAGAACAAAAAGGGAGAAGAAGAAAGAGGAAAATAAATTAGGATTTAGGAGGTAACAGTTGATTTGGCTTCATCACCAAATAGATCGCTCTCCCACCCAGCACATCACCATGAGAAGATTCAACACGAAGCAAATAATTGCAATGTAAAATTTTAAATTTCTCAAATCAACTGAAGTGTAAAGAAACTACAACCATTGGCCTTTTATAGGCCCCTACAAATAGAAGTATCTCATCATACCCGATATGGGACTAAAATAAAAGAGGAAAAATAAGTCTAGCCTAAAATGAAGAGTTAAAAAGCCTAAACAAAGCAATGACTAGTGATTCCCATTAATTCTCTTCGGCTTCAAAAAATTCACCACTGGTGAATGGCGACGTGAATGAAGTCGACCCGGGAAGGATTGCACAAACTCCTTAGCGGTGAGCCTTCTCAGCAGTGGCGATTGCAATGGACGAACTGGAAACAACTGAGGCCCCGTGGAAGTATGATAACAAGTCAGGCGTTGAATACTGGGCTGATCCCAAGATCACGAGGAATATCGAGCTCATAAGTGCTAGAACCAAACCTCCTCAAAATCTTGTATAGACCCCTGCGTTGAGTATGGAGCTTTTTCAGAGCTCCTAGTGGGAACCTCTCTGTGTGCACTTTAATCAGTACCTGGTCACCTATTGCGAGTTTCTGCAATTGCTTGTGAGACTCTGCAGCAGACTGATAGTTATAATTGTTGATTGTCATTTGATTTGTATTATGATCATGCAACTCATGCAAATGTGGTGCACGTGGCTCAACTGTGACAACAGGTGGAATACCTAGGAGGAGATGGAGAAGGCCAAGGGAATTCTTAGATCTGAGAGTAGACCCATCAATAGGAGACTCAGGCGAAAAGTGGGATTAGTCACTAAGTAAAATGGTGTCTTTTTATTCTTGTCGGTGACTGTTTCCTCCTTGTTATTTCTGTTAGCCCAAAGGCCTATCACTCTAGTTTTGATGATGATTAACTCATATAGTTATAATACTAATGATCTTATGTTTATTAAGTTTCAGATATTCAATCAACATCTTAGTTGGTGTTTAGCTTCCTCAAGCTAACACATATTGATTCAAGAGCTCAAGCTTAAAAAACATATCAAGAACTCAAGGAGTCTAGCTCAAATGAATCTAGTTTGGATCAAGTCAAGCTGGAAAAGAAGATCTATTCAAGAAAAGACTTGAATTTAGAGTTTGTAAGAATGTCTAGATTTGTGGATAATATAGATTAGTTTTGATTGCCCAAGTTTATACACTTACACAAAAAAAAATGATATTAATTTTTAAGAACAATAGTTTTGGTGTTTTGGTTTAACCCGTTTCAATTTAACTAGATCATATTTTATTTTTATAAGTTGATTTATCAAAAGCAAGTTCATATAATTTTATATGTATATTGAATTTTATTCATATATATTGGTGCTTCAAATGAGTTTGAGAAACTTGTTTTTGCTTTTAATAAGTTTTGAAAAAACTTTCCATTTAAAGTTTAGTTTTGGAAAAACAATTCTCAATATAGTTTATGTTTTCAAAATTGTATTTCTATCTCAAAAACAAGTTCACATGTTTATAACATGTCATGATTTTTGATCACACATATTTGTAATTTAGTGTATTTACATGAATTTATTTTTGTAGATTTTACAGAGATTTATTTGGATTTAAAATGTCTATTAAAAGATAAAAGAAATCAAAATTTTGGGCTGAGCCGGTCGAACGCACGATCAACCGCTAGCTAGAGCTGACTGCTCTGTCGATCGATTGGATATGCACATGCATTGTGCTGTGCATTTTGATCGAGCATATAAACTTGTAGTGCTTTCTGTTTCTGGGTTTCGGTCGACCTCCAAAGAGCTGAGCTCACTGTTTGAGCTTGGTCGACCGCTGGCTTCAACGACTATTTTTATGTTCATTGTCGGTCGACCGGCCGATCGACCGACCTTTGGCAAAATTGCTAGAAACAACTAGTTTTTTTTATTTTGATTGATTTTATTTTATTTTCAAACGGATATATTTCACTTTATTTGGGTTTAATCAATATTTTAACACTTGGGTTTACTCTCTAATCATCTCTACCATATTCCTATAAATAGGAGTCATAGTTGAGAGTTTTAAACAAGAGTTTATAAGATTTTGACAAGTTTTTGGATAATATTTTACAAAAAAAATTGTGTTTAAAGTTTTGAAAAATCACGAAAACAAGTTTTTGGGAATTCAAGCTTCGATATCTTCATAGATATTTTTTCAAGTGTTTTTTAAGAGCTTCATTTAAAAATCTTAGCTTTCTCATACGTTTGAGTTATATCATCTTTATATCTGTGAGATTTTAATTTGTGATCGTTATGATCACCAAGTGTTGCTACCTTCATTTGCTTTGTGCTTCCCTCTCGTGTAGAGGTGTATTTGTTTTGTGCATTGGCTAAGCGCCTTTCTCTTGTGTAGAGGACCATTGGTTTTGTGCCCTCCTCTTGTGTAGATAATTATTTTCTTTGTGAAGCTCATTTGTGGAGATAGTGAAAATCCTTCTAGGTGAAGGCGAGGACGTAGAGCAAGTGCTTGAACCTCAAAATATATCCTCGTGTTTGTGTTTGTCTCTCTCTCGACTCTACTTTTGTTTGTATCTTGCATTTATTATTATTGATTATTTATATATGCCTGATATTGTGCATACACTTGCTTTGATCCAAGAGAGCTATTGAAGCATCTCAATTCTTATAAAAGAGAAATCTTGAGGAGAAGTTCTAGAGCTCTTCATTAGGAATTCAGCTTCACTCTTTGGATTCTATTTTGTGTGTTTAGTTTTTGTTAGCCTAAGTTTTAAATTTCGCATTTGATTATCACTTCACTTATTCACCCCCTTTAGGTGACTTTACAATGACAAAAAGGGGAGAGATATTTGAGAGGTGTTTATACATGTGTTAAAGCTTAATAAACATCAAATATTGATTTTGCATATATGTTTGCTTGTTTAGAGAAATAATCTGGTGCTTTATTGCATATCTTTATATAATTATATTTATGCATGAGTTAAGGGGAGTTGTCACGCCCTGCTTCGCAAAATACGCAAAAATGGAGTCGCGACGAGAGTCGGCCACGTATATATGCAAGAAAAATATCCACATACACAGTAAGCCTAAAGTGATCTGAATAAGCTATATGAACTAACTATAATAATTCATATCACTGCAATAAATATATAAATTTTTACACAATGATAGCGTTATTCTATGAATAATCAATAGAACAACTACCGAGTCCAATATATATGGAGAATTAAAGAAATCAACAGAATAAAAAGGAAGACATAAAATGTGCCAAAAAATCTGGGTGATCATCGCAAGAGACTCCGTGCTCTTCAGATAACATGATTTTCTCAGATACCTGATCAGTAAAATGAAATAACCCAGATCTTGAATGCGTAAATCTAGGGGAGTCAGAAAACTCCCAATGAGTGTGTAAAATGAGGGAATGTGCACGTGCATATTACGTGTGAGCATATCATGATATTACTATAAAATATACTAAATGAGAAACATGAATGAAATTGCAATTAGAATATCAACTATGAAATCTAATATAATATCACTCAACATACCACACGTATTAGGATAACTTACCATGCATAATTTTAAGAGTAATGGGGTCAATATGTTATAAATTATATATATCAGGTGTCTGTTATGGTCTACATGTATAACAGATAAGAACACATCGTAGTGTATGATGTCAGATTTATTATTATCAATTATGTCAGCACACATCGTTGTGTATGATGGAGTGAGTTTTGAGAGGTATAAGCTAGCCAAGAAGGAGGCAAAAAAAGCTGTTCAGAATGCAAGAGCTAAAGTGTACAAAAAAAGTGTGAGAAATTGGACACCAAAGAGGTTGAAAAGGATATATATAGAATTGCTTGAATAAGAGAGAGACTAGAGACTTATGTACTGTGAGGTGTATCAAAGATGAGGATCAGAAGGTTTTAATTTGAGATGAAGAAATCAAAAAAAGATGGAGAGAGTATTTTGACAAATTGTTCAATGGTAACTCTACTCAAGATTTAGATGACCTTACCATTCAGTGCCAATATATGAACCGTAATTATATGCGAAGAATTAGCGAATATGAAGTTAAAGAGGCCTTGAAGAGGATGAAGTCAAGGAAAGCTGTTGGCCCGGATGGATTCCTATTGAGGTATGGAGATGCTTATGAGAGGTGGACGTGAGATGGCTGACAAACCTCTTTAACAAGATCTGGCTAACTAAAAAGATGTCAAATGAGTGGAAGAACAGTACCTTAGTACCTCTCTATAAGAACAAGAGTGATATCCAGAGTTGTTCAAACTATCATGAAATAAAACTCATGTGTCACACCATGAAGTTTTGGGAAAAGGTAATTGAATACAGGTTAAGGCATAATGTTAAAATATTAGAGAACCAGTTTGGGTTCATGCCGGGGCGATCAAGACAGAGGCTATTCATTTGCTTCGTCAACTTATTGAGCAATTTCGAGAGAGAAAGAGAAATTTGCATATGTCTTTGTTGATTTAGAGAAAGCTTATGATAAGGTACCAGAGAGCTATTATGATGGACATTAATGAAAAAAGGAGTCCCCATCAAATATATTGACATAATTAGGGACATGTACGATGGAGTAGTGGCAGATGTGAACTTGCGGAGGCATAACAAGTGATTTTTCTATCACAATTGGATTGCATCAAGGATCTACATTGAGTCCATTCTTATTTGTCATAGTGATGGATGAGCTTACTAGAGCTATTCAGGATGAGATACCATGGTGTATGCTATTTGCTGATGATATTGTCCTAGTCGATAAAACGAGAGCTGAGATAAATGCAAAATTGGAGTTATGGAGGCAAACTCTAGATCTCGAGGTTTTAGATTAATTAGGACTAAAACAGAATATATGGAGTGTAAATTCAGTAAACAAGAAATCCGAGATTATAGTATTGTGATACTAGATAGTCAAGAAATACCGATGAGCAGTCATTTTAAGTACTTGAGTTCTATTATCCAAAAGAATGAGGAGATCAATAGTGATGTCAACCATATGATCCAAGCCGGCTGGTTGAAATGGAGGAGGGCAACTGGAGTTTTATGTGATCATAATATTCCGTTATGGCCAAAGGAAAAGTTTTATCGGACTGCTATTAGGCTAGCTTTGTTTATGGCACAGAATGTTGGGCTATAAAGAGATATCATACCCATAAGATGAGTGTAGCAGAGATGCGCATGCTTCGTTGGATGTGTGGCAACACGAGGAGAGATAAGGTGAGAAATGAGGATATTCGTACTAAAATAGGCGTAGTCTCTATAGAAGAGAAGATGAGAGAAAATTGCCTAAAATGGTTTGATCATATGCAACATAGACTTACAGATGCACCAGTCCTGCGAGTAGAGCGTATCAAATTAGGGCAAGTTAAAATAGCATAGGGGAGACCGAACAAAACATGGATGAAGGTAATATGACAAGATATAGAGGTTAAAGGTCTTAGTGAAGGCATATTGCTCGATATGAATGAGTGAAGAAAGCTGATCTATGTGCCCGATCTGACGTAATTCTCTTTTGATCATGTAGCCTACCCCAAATACTTGGGACAAATGCTTAGTTGTTGTTGTATGTCAGCGAACACCAATTGTCACATGTAATAGATGCATCTCATACTACGCCTAGTATACATGTCAATGGGGGACCTATGTTATTGAAACTGATCAGTGGAGATATTATTCATGCTTTAGGTGGGTCCCGTACATATCCCGGACCACGACCTATGTTCCTGGCGCTGAACCAGATCTTACTGCCAGGTACTCAATACATAAACAATAACAATATAAATATGGCGGGATGTCAGTCGTCCCCGGGAACCCTACAGTAGAACTCTCTTTTGGTTGCACAATCTGTATATCAGGTCCACCAAAATACAGATGTCTCATCCATCAATTTTTTCAATCCCGATTTAAGTTATTTAATGATTTTTATTACTTCAAATACTAAGATCTATCAATATTCATGCCACCTTAAACTTACTGGGATAATACGATAAGAATAACGGTAACAGTGGCAATGGAAACATGATATCAATATAACAATATGAACAAGACAGTACTGTTATCATTTGACAATATTTTCGCAGTGAATACAATAACATGAATTTAACTATTACGCGGTGCACTTGAAAGTACACATAGAGGGGGGTGAATAGGTGTAAGGCTAATCTATGACAAATAATGCGGAATTTAAAAACTAATTGCAACACACTTAGTGTAACAAAAGAGTGTAGCCGAATTCCCAGTGAAGGGCTCTGGACTAACTCCTCTTGATTCCTCTGAATAAGAGTTGAGGTGCTATGTGAAGCTCTCTTGGTTTACACAAGTATGGCACACACGAACAATAATACCAAGCATATAAGTAAGAATGAGCAATATGAATGATGCAACGTACAATATAAGAGAGAGTTAGAGAAAATGGATCAAAAGCAAACACCAAGATATGTTTCGAGGTTTGAGCACACAGCTCTACGTCCCCGCCTTCACACAGAAGGATTTCCACTAACTCGTCCACACATGACTTCTCACAGAGGGAACCTCCATTAAGAATTTGGGTAAATACAACCGGGAGTACACAACTCCTCTCTCAACCAATACAACCTCTACACTTAGAGGCAAGCTAAAAGAACAAATCACCTCTACACTTAGACGGATAGGCACTTAACCAAATAATGATCAACCTCACAAATGAGGGATAGGGCACTTAGCCACACAATCACAATCACCTCACACTTGAGGGATTCCAAACCAATCTCCACCTCTCACTAGAGGAATACAAACACCACTTCCACAATCACCTCACACTTGAGGGATATCAACACTATCACCTATCACTAGAGGGATATCACAAAGATGGAAGGAAAACAACTTGGTGGTATAACAACCACAAACTAATTTTCTCACAAAACAATGATCCTAATAGATAGGATAGATAGATAGCTCAAGTGTGAGAAAACAAAGAGTTTGGAAATCAAAAACTCAAAGAAAATACTTGGGAAAACTTCTAGGATATAATATAAATGAAGATCAAAAACTAATCCCAAAGACTTTTCCTTTTCTTGATTTTTCCAACCCTTTAAACAAATAAAGATAAATCCTTTGGCTCTAAAAGCTCTTTTAAAAACTTGTATTAAAACACTTGAGAAGATGTAAATTTTGCTCTCTAAAAAACTTATCTAAAACCTGCTTAAATGGGGGGTATTTATAACCCCAACAAAAATCTGCCTGTTGGCAGCAGGAAAGGGCAAATTTGCTCTTCCGGTCGACCGGGCGGTCGACTGGCCAACGGTCATATTTTTGATCGTTGAGCCCTCCGGTCGATCGGCTTGGTTGACCGAGACTGGATACAGAGAGCAGAGCTCTCTACTGGTCGACCGACCCAGTCGACCGATGCCATTTCTAGAGAGCAGAGCTCTCTGGACGATCGACCGACCCAGTCGACCGGCCCACCAGCTCAAGCTGGCGTGCACGCTTGTGCACGTCGGTCGACCGCACCGGTCGACCGACTGCTGCTACGGTCGACCGGCAGACAGCCAATCTAGACAATTTGGGATTGAAAACTTGGGTTTTTTATTATTAATTAAATCTCATAAAAACACATAAATTTCACAAAAATCAGTTCTTATTATATCTTTGAAATACAAATATGTGTGACAAAAATTCGACACATATTTCAAACAATTTGAACCATTTTTGTGAGATGGAAAATTTGCCTTAAACCAAAAACTGTATTTTTCAAAACTTGAATTTTGAAATAGAAATCCGATTTTTCAAAACACATGTAAATACAAAAATATGATATTGAAATAACTTTGAAGCATATAGTATATGGATAAAATCCAATATACATGAAAGACATTATATCTATGTTTTTGACAATAATCCAAAATAGGTTTTGTCTAAATATAAAACTCCAAATACATGAATAGGCTATCAAAATAAGTTTTTCTAAATAGATGAAGCATAGATGTATATAAATCAAATCTAATATACATTAAACCATGTAAACTTGTTTTGATTCTATCTATTCATGAAAACCAAGATCGGTTAAACTGAAAAACCAAAACATGAAACTTGTGTGTGTATTGTGAACTTGAGCATATCTCACTATCTAATCTTTACAATGATCTAAATAAACTTAAACTAAACAAACCGATGCCTTCTTGTCGAACTCTGTCTCCAAGCCGACTCGATCCAAATGTGATCCCCGAACTTGATTCCAACCGAGTGCTAGATGTGAACTTGACGCTCGAGCTCTTGAATCACTATGTGAAAGCTCCAAAATACCTTTGTTGAAGCTAATCACCTACTAATATCTTGATCAAATATCTGAAACTAAATGTAACAAGATTATTAGTAAACTATAACTACATGTGTTAATCATCATCAAAACTAGAGTGAAGGGCCTCTGGGCAACAACACTCACATGTAGAACTAATCAATATCTCATTCATATATAGTAGGATATAACTAAACAATTTTCTTAACTTTTAATCTCAATATAGTCATTGTAACCATCAAGTATATGATTCATTTTCAATCCACAAGCTCAATTGATCAATAAGGTAGTCCTCTTATTTCTATCAAGCTACTCTAATCCTCTATATTCATCAGCATATCCAAGTCTCAACATAACGAAATAAAATACATCTAATAAAATCTCCATTACCCAAATCTATCAAGATCATTAATCCACCCCACTTCAATCAGACTCAATTACCAATCCAAACCAAGGCAACAACCCAACGATATAAATATATAATTCATTGTTGTTTCAAACAACAAGAGATCCAATATTTAAATAAAGCTATATTATATGTGATCAATCCTCAATATCCAACTAAATTCTGGTCTGAATCATCATCAAATAGGGAAATCAAATATTATGAGTAATTCACATGGAATCTACCATTTAACCACAACCACGAACTAATCCAATCTCAAGATCGAATTGAATTGCATTCTAAGATTTATTACAACTAGATAAAAATTCAAAGTGGTAATCGACTACACATGAAATGATAGAAACGCTAATGTCCCAGTGACAAAATACAAAGTCTATATATGTTTAAACCTCAAGTATATATCTAGCTCATTATCTATAATGTATTTAAACTCTCCCACCTAATAATAATCTCCAGTTAATAATCTTTTGTTCTAGACTTAATGATCACTAAAACCATTATTCATGAATAGCAACAATTACATATTCCACCAAATAATTCCTAGGATTTCCTCTATTTATCTAAAACATGTAAAATAAATAAATGTAGGTGTACATGAACATTTTCAGGACAGAATATTGAACTAGTAATTAATTCATAAATTTGTAGCGAATAATGAGTAGTAAGTCGACATAATTTAAATAGTGAATAATAGATAATCGGTTGATATGACAGAAGACTACAGAATTAAATAAATTAAATGCACAAAACAATATAAACACTTACTAAAATTTAATAACAATAAATAAGCAAAATAAACACTCACATTGTTATCCCGGATGCGTAGCTCTGGCCATCACGACAACACCTCCAAAATTGCGTGAATCAAAGTCTGGGTGACCGGAGAAACGACCTGAAAATAGAATCTGTTTCAAACGGGTCTGGATCTACTTGTGTTGCAAGTCGGGTGCAAGAAGAAGTAGGTACAGATCGGTTTAGAGGCACTAACGGGTCGAGTTTGGATATTGAGGGATCCAACATTAAAAGGAAAAGAACAGAAGGAAGGGAAGAGAGAAGAAGAAAAGAGCTCAGTGGGGTGGCGGAACCTGGGGCTGGGCGAGGCGGCGACGGCAGGCATGCGGTGGCGGGGGAGGCGGTCGGCCAGTGGAGGTGATGGTCCAGGGAGGCAGGCGGCTCACGGAGGAGGAAACAGAGAGAGGGAGATAGAAAGAGAGGGGGTGTTGCTGGGTTGGAGGAGCTCGACAGCAGTTTAGGGGCACCGCGAATCTCACACCGGCGGGGGACTCGGCTCTGGCGTGGGCACTGAAGGCAGGGGTGGTTGGTGCGAGGAGGGGCATAAGTGCGATTCTTGGTGATGATGAAGAAGAACAAGATGAAGAAGAAGGGGATGGTGGCCGGGTTGGGTGGCGCACGCGGAGCGCGGAGGAGGTGGCAGCTCGTGAGGAGTTCGGCGACCATGGGGATTGAGGAAGAAGGGAGCATAGATCACGACAGAGAGGAACACGACCACGGCGGGGCTCGATAAGAGGGAGGAGAAGATCGTGGTTGTGGCAAGGTGGTGCTTGCGCGTGAGTGAAAAGCGGCAACAGAGAGGAGGTAGAGAGAGAAAAGAGAGGCGTCAGAGAGAAGAGGAGCAGCGTGTATTGCTCGACGGAGGTCACGGAGTGGAGAAGAGGAGCAGCGTGCAGTGCTCGACGGAGGTGAGTTGGGGGAATGGTTTCGGTTAAGGTTGAAGGAGGAAAGGGTGAAGAGATGGGTTGGTGATGTGATGGCTTGGAGGCTAGATAGAGTGCGGTGGTTTCGTGGGACGATGGCGGTGTTGGGTATTAGGTTTAGGGTTCGCTATGTGAGGGATGAAAAAGAGGGAGAGGATTTGATGAATATATAGGGAGTTTGGCCTATGAGCTTTGTTGCTTGGGCTCCTGGGCTCAAATGAAAAAATAAAAAAGAAGAAAAGAAATTGATGAGGGAGAGAAAAGAATGGGTTGGGCTCGTTTCTTTTGTGGGCTTTGAAAAATACAAAGGAAAATAATTGAAAAATATAATGGAAGTGGGTTGGACTTAAGTTTGGAATGGGTTGGGCTTATCCATAATAATACACATACTAATAAAAATAAGAATAATTTTAATAATAATAACAATAATAATATTAATATTAATTAATAATGATCATGGTTAAAATAATTAGTAATTATACTGGTAATTAGTAATAATTAAAAATACTGCCTACTACTAAATAACAATTAATATCTTAATACAACTTATATATACATATTAGAATACTATTATTTATTATTAAACTGGTATTATTAAACAGAGGTATTACATGAGCTTTCATAGAGCTTTTCTTTAATTCATGCATATATAACTCCATGAGTTTTGTCATTATCAAAAAGGAGGAGCTTGTTGGCCCAAAGGCCTATTACTCTAGTTTTGATGATGGTTAACTTATATAGTTATAGTACTAATAATCTTGTATTTATTAAGTTTCAGATATTCAATCATCATGATCTTAGTTGGTGTTTAGTTTCTTCAAGCGAATACAGTTGATTTAAGAGCTCAAGCATAATGAACACATCAAAAACTCAAGGAGTCTAGCTTAGAGGAATCAAGTTTGGATCAAGTCAAGATGGAAAAGAAGATCTATTTAAGAAGAAGACTTGAGTCTAGAGTTTATAAGAATGTCTAGATTAGTGTAAAGTATAAATTTGTTTTGATTGCTCAAGTTTATACACTTACACACAAAAATTTGATATTGATTTTTAAGAACAATAGTTTCGGTATTTCGGTTTAACCCATTTCGATTTAAGTAGATCATGTTTTGTTTTTATGAGTTGATTTATTAGAAACAAGTTCATATGGTTTTATATGTGTATTGAATTTTATCCATACACATTGGTGCTTCAAATGAGTTTTGAGAAACTTTTTTGTATTTATATAAGTTTTGAAAAAACTTGTTTTTCATTTAAAGTTTAGTTTTGAAAAAATAATTTTCAATATTGTTTATGTTTTCAAATTGTATTTCTATCTCAAAAACAAGTTCATATGTTTGTAATATATGATGATTTTTTATCACACATATTTGTACTATAGTGTATTTACATGAACTTATTTTGTAGATTTTATAGAGATTTTTTTGGATTTAAAATGTATTTTAAAAGATAAAAAATCAAAATTTTGAGTTGAGCCGATCGACCGCTAGCTAGAGCTGAGTGCGCTGTCGGTCAACCGCAAAAACTTGCAGTGCTCTCTGTTTTTGGGTTTCGGTTGACCGCCAGAGAGCTGAGCTCTTTGTTTGAGCTCGGTCGACCTAGCGATTGACCGATGGATTCAACGACTATTTTTAAGCAGTTGGCGGTCGACTGGCCGATCGACCGACCTCTGGCAAAATTGCCAAAAACGACTAGTATTTTATTTTGATTGATTATGTTTAATTCTTAAACAGATATTGTTGGCCCAAAGGCCCATCACTCTAGTTTTGATGATGATCAACTCATGTAGTTATAGTACTAATGATCTTGTGTTTAATTAGTCTCAGATTTATGATTAAGATCTTAGTAGGTGTTTAGCTTCAACAAAGGATTTAAAGTCAAGTTTTGGAGCTAACACGGTTTGATTCAAGAGCTTGTGCATCAAGACCACATCAAGTACTAAAGAGGAGTCTAGCTCGTTGGATCAACTTTGGACCAAGTCAAGAAGATGAGATGACTTCAAGAAGAAGACTTGAGTCTAGATTTGTTTTTATTAAGCTTTTATTTTTAGATAAATGTAAAGGATAGAATAGTTGGCGGGTTGCTCAAGTATACCATATACACACACACTCTTGATTTAGATGAGTTTTCATAAAAGGATTTTCATTTGGAAAAATACCGGTTTGATTTTTGGAATTCAAAGTATTCATGTCTTTAACCAATACCATGTTTAGTGCTTATTGTCAAAAACATAGATATTTCATCATGTATGTGTAGTGGATCATATCCATACACACTAAGCTTTAAAAGAGTTTTAGATCTCTTGTTTTTGTATTTGGAGAAGTTTTGGAAAAATCTATTTTGGAAAAATATAGTTTTTGTTTTGAGCCAAAATTTTTAAGTTATAAAAATAGTTCAAAATGTTTGTAACATGTCTTGATTTTACTCAAACATGTTTGTTTATCAAAGTATAATACTGAAACAATTTTTGTAGATTTTTAGAGATTTTATGGGATTTATTTGAGTCAAAATGCCAAGTTTTTATTACCCATAAATCCTTGTTCTGGCTTCTGCCGGTCGACCGGACCGGTCGACCGAGCTAGGAGTCGGTCGACCGACGTGCACAAACGTGCACGCCAGTTCTGGCTGGAAGGCCGGTCGACCGCCAGAGAGCTTCTGCTCTCTGGAAAGCCCCGGTCGACCGGGCCGGTCGACCGACAAAGAGCTCTGCTCTCTGTTCTAGGCCACGGTCGACCGGGCCGGTCGACCGAGGCTCCAACGGTCAGATTTCTGACCGTTGGCGGTCGACTGGGCCGGTCGACCGACAGCCGTCTGGGCTGTAAAATTGCCCCAACGGCTAGTTTTTCTAGCCTATAAAAGGGGGGCTTATATGGACTGTTTTTAACAAGTTTTGAAGTGGATTTTTGCACTAGTTTTTCCTACTCTTTTAAGAAGTTTCTCCACTTGTTTAAGAGCCAAATACTTCCATTTAGAAGGAGAGTTTATCAAGAGTTTTTAATAATAATTTTCTTGTGTTTTCCATCACATATTCAATCCTTGTTTTTCTCACAAACACTTGAGCTATCCATTGATATATTCATCCTATAGGAGTGTTATTGTGAGATTGTTTTTAGGTGATCAAAGTGTTATGATCACCAAAGACTTCATCTTGCTTTGAGGAGGCGGACGTGTGTGTTCGCATTGTTTCGGGTTCTAGTGGGAACTCGGTGTTTGAGGTGCGGCCTCGGCGAGCTTGTGGGCTTGCGGTGTGTTCAGGAATAAGAGAGGGACTAGAGAGTCCAAGAATTCTAGTGGAAACTCCTTGTAGGTGTTGCGGCACCGAGTTATCCGGTGGGATCGGTTTATAGTGGAAATCCTTCAAGTATTGAAGGCGGGGACGTAGAGTAAGTGTGCTCGAACCTCGAAACAAATCTCCCGTGTTTGTGGTTGCTCTCTCTATCTCTTACTTGTTTATATCTTGCATGCTTATATTGCTTTCATCTTTATATGCTTGATATATATTTGTGCTCATATTATTATATGCTTGGGAATTGTTTGCTAACACTTGTATTCAACCAAGAGAGCCAACGCGGCACCTCAACTCTTATTTAGAGGAATCTTGAGGAGTTAGTCCAGAGCCCTTCACGGGGAATCCGGCTACACTCTTGTGTTATAATTGGTGTTTAGTTTAAGAACTTTTTAGTTTCCTTAAATAGTTTTAATTCCACATTAATTGTCCATTAGATTAGCTAGTCACCTATTCACCCCCCTCTAGGTGATTACAATTGGTATTAGAGCCAAGTGCTCTTGATTTGGATCTAACAACTTAAAGTTAAAGATCCTCATTTTATACCTAATCACAATATTTGTACACACACCATGGATTTCATGTCACCTCCCACTTTTGACATTCTTAACATCTAAACTTGGAAGGTTAAGATGTTTATGTACCTCAAAGGCCTAGGCATTCATGTCTATCTTGCTACTATTAAAGATTCATATGTTAACAATAGCAAGTATATTGAGGCTAACTCAAAAGCCATTCATGTTTTGAAAAGTACCCTAAACAATGATTATTTATGTAGGGTTGTTAATCTTGACTCGGCTTTTGTAGTTTGGAACACCATCATCTCCCTTAGCGAAAAAGAACAATATTATGCGGGGAGCGACTCGGATGTTGGAAGTGACGCTTCCAACGTGTGCTACAAGGTCCAGGGGATAACCCCCTTGAGCTAACTACCGAATCCGAGTTAGAAGAAGATGTTGATATGTCTTATAATTAGCTTGAATCATTTTGTCAACAACTTTTGAAAATATGAATTACTTAAAAAGTATAACAAGAAAATAAAAAATAAATTTGATTGCTTGTTAAACGAAAAAGATTCTTTACATGATAAATTTGAAAATATTTCAAAAGAAAATGAAAGTTTGAAAAATGAAAATATTTCCTTGCTTTCTAAATTGAATGATTTGTGTGAAGAAAATAATGCTTTGAAAAATAAAATTGTTTTGGTGAAAAAACAAAAAGAAGTTGCTTTGCATGAAAATACTTCTTTAAAAAGAAAAATTGTTGAAAAAGAAAAAGAAAATGGTTCTAAAAAGAATAAGAAAAATGACTCTCATTCTCACCATGCTTTACATGCTATCATTGATAAAAATGAAGTTAAATTTTTAAAAAATAGAATGATTGTTTAAGCTCAACTTTGAGCAATTATGCATTTAATATAAAAGATTGGAATCCTTGTTTCAAAAGAAAGAAGTTCCCCATGTTCTTGCACAACACCCACAACATGCATATGCACACTTTGCACGCCATGATCACACTCATACACATATGCATCTTAGAGTGTACAAGTGTACACATTGTGGCCGCAAAAGCCATTTAGCAAGATTTTGTTATGATAGAATAAATTCTTCAAATTTTGCTAACAAAAAAGTTTGGGTTCCTTACAATGCTAACCCTCAAGGACCAAAAGAAAATGGGTACCAAAATTCTCACCTTTTGTATTTGATGTAGGTGCGGGCTCTCACAAAACGTGAGAGAGATGGTGCCTTGATAGTGGATGCACATGGACTTGATGGACATACATTTGATGCACCGCTATCAAGAAGGTTTGGTGGGACAACCACCATGTTTTGGAGATTTGGAATATAGTTCATGTGTTGATAACTATCTCTAAAACTCCTAATTTATTTACATGCTTTTTCATATATGATATTTTTAGCATGTTCATGTTTTATTTGTTTTGTGCTTTATGTGGTAAAAACATGGTTAGATGTAGTATTTGTCAAAACTTGTGTATATACGTGTACAAGTAGTGAGCAAAAAATTGATTCGTATATGTTTGCACTTCATTGTTCATTTGTACTCACTATATGCACATGTATAGCTTAGTTTTGATGATTTTTCATTTACACTTATTTTGCCTATTTTCATGTTTTACTTCATGTATATGTATTTTGTATTCAAATCTAATATATACATGTATACCCTTGAGTCTCTTACCTTCATACAAATTATATTATAGACTCTTTTTATGTTTGGGATATGTATGCATATTATTAGTTTTGGATAAAAACATACATATACTTAGAAGTTTGTTTTTGAATGAAAAATAAAATCTTTATGATTTTCATGATTTTTATTTGATAAAATGAGATTCATGTTTGTTTTGAGCTTCATTGACTATCCTCATGGAAAATGCTAATTACATGATTCATGTACACTCACACTCTATTTATTTATTCATGACTTTATTTCATGATTAGTTTTGAGCCTTATAAATTTCGAGTGTCAACCTTTATGTATTTAGTATGTTTCATGATAGACATATGATTTGGTTTCATGTTTTGAAGGATCTTTAACTAGTTTTTCAAAAATTAATTTAACTAGTTATTTATTCTTCATTTGGTAGTGTTTTCACAATAAAAATATTTTCAAATATTTATTTTTGAAAACTCCTACCAACCCCTTTATGGGCGGACGGACGGGCGACCATGCCTTGTATGCCTTATTGAAAATCTCTTATCATGTGCATGTATAGGGTGGTTGGTTATGAGTTATATACATGATTTACATCATATTTTCAATTGGTATCTCAATTGATATTTTTTGTATATACTCATATTTTATTTCCTATATATGTATGCTTCATTTCATATAATATCAATCTCTATTGGTATTTTCATTTTCATACATATATATGATTTATTTGTGCTTGATTTATAAGATATTTACATGTTTTAAGCACAAAATATGTTTATGCTAAGATTAATTTAAATATTGATTTTCAATTGATTTCTCAATTGATATTTTTTTAAGCTTATGCATTATCTTCAATTGGTATTTTTTTTACAATTGGTATTTTTATTGATATCAAAATGTATAATATATTTCAATTGGTATCTATTGATTTATTTATTTCAATTGGTATCCATGAAAATTTATATTGGTATCAAATATAAAATACTTTCTTTCATTAGTATCAAAATTTCAATGGGTAAAATGTTTTTCAAATGCTTGCATCTCAATTGGTAAAATGTTTCAATTACAATTAAAATTCAAAATTTGTAATGTTTATTTACAATTGGTATCTTAAAATTTGATTTACTAAGATATCTCAAAATTTGTTTTATTGAGAAAATTTAAAATTTTATTTTAATAAGAAATATTAAAAATGTTTTGATGTGTATTGTCTATATGCAAGGGAAGCTTAACATCTCTTCTACATATAGATTCATGTTGAGTGTATCTTATATTGAGGAGCTTGAAAACTCTTCTGTATGCGATACACGTGTGTAGGGGGAGCTTCACATCTCCTCTTATGCATTGCATATTATGCGTTATGTGAGTTAGGGCTTGTCATCCCTTCTTCATGTAATGCATGTATGTAGGGAAGTTAACTTAGCGTCTTCCTCTTCATGAATGTATATCGCATATATCTTTTATTGACTGATTTGAGTTCACCCCTTTGTTGATTTTTGTTTTTGACAAAAAGGGGAAAAATATTATTTTGTGTTTACTTTTACCCCTTTGTTGATGATTGACAAAAAGGGAGAGAAAGATTTTGAGTTTATATATGCATATTTGTGTTTTTGCATATATTGAGTTCATGCATCTTATGTTTTCATAAAACTAAACAAACATGTAATGTTTTAACAAAAAGGGAGAGAAAAGTTTTTGGAAAAAGGATTTTGGATTTATGCATTTGTCTCTCACCTTATTGATGCATATATTTGTTTAGATTCATGTGCTTCATTGCCATATCTTATTATTTTTGTTATGCATGAGTTAAGGGGGATCTTCTTTGAAGCTTTACTTTAATCCATGCATATATAACTCCATGAGTTTTGTCATCATCTAAAAGGGGAGAATGTTGGCCCAAAGGCCCATCACTCTAGTTTTGATGATGATCAACTCATGTAGTTATATAGTACTAATGATCTTGTGTTTAATTAGTCTCAGATTTATGATCAAGATCTTAGTAGGTGTTTAGTTTCAACAAAAGATTTAAAGTCAAGTTTTGGAGTTAACACGGTTTGATTCAAGAGCTTGTGCATCAAGACCACATCAAGTACTCAAGAGGAGTCTAACTCGTTGGGTCAAGTTTGGACCAAGTCAAGAAGATGAGAGACTTCAAGAAGAAGACTTGAGTCTAGGTTTGTTTTTATTAAGATTTTATTTTTAGATAAAATATAAAGGATAGAATAGTTGGTGGATTGCTCAAGTATACCATATACACACACACACTCTTAATTTAGATAAGTTTTCATAAAAGGATTTTCATTTTGAAAAATACCGGTTTGATTTTTGGAATTCAAAGTATTCAAGTCTTTAACCAAAATCATGTTTAGTGCTTATTGTCAAAAACATAGATATTTCATCATGTATGTGTAGTGGATCATATCCATACACACTAAGCTTTAAAAGAGTTTTAGATATATTGTTTTTGAATTTGGAGATGTTTTGGAAAAATCTATTTTGGAAAAATACAGTTTTTGTTTTGAGCCAAAATTTCTAAGTTACAAAAATAGTTCAAAATGTTTGTAACATGTCTTGATTTTACTCAAACATGTTTGTTTATCAAAGTATAATACTGAAACTATTTTTGTAGATTTTTAGAGATTTTATTTGAGTCAAAATGCCAAGTTTTTATTACTTATAAATCCCTGTTCTGGCTTCTGCCGGTCGACTGGACCGGTCGACCGAGCTAGGAGTCGGTCGATCGAGTCGATCGACCGACGTGCACAAACGTGCACGCCAGTTCTGGCTGGAGGGCAGGTCGACCGACCCGGTCGACCGGCAGAGAGCTATGCTCTCTGTTCCAGGCCACGATCGACCGGGCCGGTCGACCGAGGCTCCAACGGTCAGATTTCTGACCGTTGGCGGTCGACCGGGCCGGTCGACTAACAGCCGTCTGGGCTGTAAAATTGCCCCAACGGCTAGTTTTTCTAGCCTGTAAAAGGGGGGCTTATATGGACTGTTTTTAACAAGTTTGAAGTGGGTTTTTGCACCAGTTTTTCCTACTCTTTTAAGAGGTTTCTCCACTTGTTTAAGAGCCAAATACTTCCATTCAAAAGGAGAGTTTTTCAAGAGTTTTCAATAGTGATTTTCTTGTGTTTTCCACTACATATTCAATCCTTGTTTTTCTCACAAACACTTGAGCTATCCATTGATATATTCATCATATAGGAGTGTTATTGTGAGATTGTTTTTAGGTGATCAAAGTATTGTGATCACCAAAGACTTCATCTTTGCTTTGAGGAGGCGGACGTGTGTGTTCGCATTGTTTCGGGTTCTAGTGGGAACTCGGTGTTTGAGGTGCGGCCTCGGCGAGCTTGTGGGCTTGCGGTGTGTTCGGGAACAAGAGAGGGACTAGAGAGTCCAAGAATTCTAGTCGGAACTCCTTGTAGGTATTGCGGCACCGAGTGATCCGGTGGGATCGGTTTTATAGTGAAAATCCTTCAAGTGTTGAAGGCGGGGACGTAGAGCAAGTGTGCTCGAACCTCGAAACAAATCTCCCGTGTTTGCGATTGCTCTCTCTCTATCTCTTACTTGTTTATATCTTGCATGCTTATATTGCTTTCATCTTTATATGTTTGATATATATTTGTGCTCATATTGTTATAAGCTTGGTGATTGTTTGCTAACACTTGTATTCAACCAAGAGAGCCAACGCGACACCTCAACTCTTATTTAGAGGAATCTTGAAGAGTTAGTCCAGAGCCCTTCACGGGGAATCCGGTTACACTTTTGTGTTATACTTGGTGTTTAGTTTAAGAAGTTTTTAGTTTGCATAAATAGTTTTAATTCCGCATTAATTGTCCATTAGATTAGCTAGTCACCTATTCACCCCCTCTAGGTGATTACAGATATATTTTACTTTATTTGGGTTTAATCAATGTTTTAACACCTATGTTTACTCTCTAATTATCTCTACCATATTCCTATAAATAAGGGTCATAGTTGAGAGTTTTAAACAAGAATTTATAAGATTTTTGACAAGATTTTACAAGAAAAAAATTTGTCTAAAGTTTTGAAAAAAAATCAAGAAAACAAGTTTTTGAGAAATTAAAGTTTCAAACTTCAATATCTCCATAGATATTTTCCTAAGTGTTTTCTTAAGAGCTTCATTTCAAAATCCTACTTTTCTCAGAAGTTTGAGCTATATGATCTCTATATCTATTCTTATTGGATTCTTGTTTTGTGAGATTTCTAGTTTGTAATCTTTATGATCACCAAGTATTGCTACCTTCACTTTCTTTGTGTTTCTTTCTTGTGTAGAGGTGTATTTGCTTTGTGTATTTGCTAAGTGCCTTCCTCTTGTGTAGAGGACTATTGGATTTGTGAATTTTTCTTGTGTAGAGGATTGTTTATTTGTGGAGTTTCATTGTGGAGATAATGAAAATCTTTCTAAGTGAAGGTGGGAACGTAAAGCAAGTGGCTCAAATCTCGAAACATATCCTCATGTTTGCGTTTGGCTATCTCTCTCAACTCTACTTTTGTTTATATCTTGCATTGATATTATTGCTCATTTATATATGCTTGATATTGTGTCAAGACTTGCTTTGATCCAAGAGAGCTATTGAAGCACCTTAACTCTTATAAAAGAGAAATCTTGAGAACTTCTAGAGCACCGAGAATTCAGCTTCACTCTTTGGAATCT